>CAIGRH010105042.1:1697-13220 GCA_903798295.1 Fraxinus nigra | reverse complement strand
ATAATACAAACCGCTCAAACCGAACCATGTTCACCCCTACAATCAACCAAGACCAAATATATTCTCTCTTACACCAATAGAAAGTAAAATGAGAACATCTGAGGAAGTGATCCTTGGCCTGGCTTGCCTTTATTTTGTTTGCTTTTGAGTTGAGTTATGACAAGCACTATGGCTGAGACATGGAGCCACTCAATTTCGGTAAGTGAATCCACCCTGAAATCGTCCCCATAAATTTGTATATTCTAACCTTAATATACATGTATAATTATAAATTAATTTATGCTAATACATAATCACAGTGGGTGTTTGGTGGAGATTAAAATTATATTTTTAGTATATTATGATAGAAGTTTTTGAAATGTGTGGTTGAAAAGTTGTAAGACCCATTCAATATGTTAATATTGATTGTTTGACTTTGACTTACATTAAAACTTGATTTTAATCCGAAACAAATAGGGTCATAATTATATATACTTTACCAACAAATATAATTATATTCCTATTTAAGACAAAATTTTCAATCGTCCTATTTTTCTTCCATATAAGGACTAAATAAATGTTTCAATTTACCAGATTTTCGGGGGTACTGTTCACAGACCAAAAAAATCTGAAGTTTTGAAAATTTGCAGTTCGGTCCTTAAACTTTGGTCAGTCTTTCACTTGTGTCCCTAAACTTTCGGGTACGTATAATATTACCCTAAATTTGAAATCAACGGCTAGTACTCGTGTGCGGGGTATTATAATATTTACTTAAGGTATATGTGCAGTGTCTCATCTTCTTTCCCTATTTCTATTGAGGGCTGAGTTCGTAGTCAAGGCACAAAAGCTCAAATCATTTCTGATTAAAACGTTTATATATGATTCTCAGACTCAGTCAACCTCAACATCACAATAAATCTTCAATAATAATTTCATCATCACTTTCCTAGCCGGTTGACTGAACAGCATTCTTTGATAGTGTTCAAAGTCCAAAAATTAGTTTAGCTTGTTCTCCTGCAATCTATATTCCACTACTACTAAGTCAATCCACCATTATATTCCTATTTCTTAGATGTAAATTTATTTCACCTCAAATAGCATAGAGTTCATCAGCCTGAATGAAGTTTAGAAGCCAAAATTGAGCAGAAAATTTGGTGGCCAGTAATGTTAAGGGGACGGTAAGTCCAAGAAACATAAAATAAGGTACTCTTAAAATTTAGAAAGATTCAAGAGCTTGTTGTGGAAAATCACATCCACTATTTTTTTCTTTTTGTTGAATACTTAAGAGATTTTGTCGTCGTTTTTCAAATAGGGAGTGAATCAAGATCATTTCTTTCCATTTTGGTGAAATAGTGAAGGATATTTCGTTAGACCAAAACGTGTGTGTAAATAAACCTTCTATCATTGCTTGTGTTGATTTTATGCATCCCTTGCGGCAACTTCTGTAACAAGAAATAGAATCACCTCCTCAGTCTGAATGAATTTAAATATTCTCAGCGTAATGCTTATATGTTGTCATTCTTACTGGATCTTGCTTGGTTTTTTTACTCTTCTTTATTGCTTGTGCTGATTTTATCAGGGGCAGATGGAGAGGGAGCCCAGACCTGCCCCAGGCCCATGAAATTTAACTTTTAATTTTAATTTTTTTTGGAGCGATTTTTTTTTTCTACGTATCAGCCCAGTAGAAAAAAATTTTCTTCACCCCTCCTCCCCTCCCCCCTGGCTCTGTCCTTGGATTTTATGTATCCCTTGCAGCAACTTCTGTAACAAGAAATAGAATCACCACATGCCTAGACTGAATGGATTGCAATATTCTTACCTTAGTACTTATTTGTTGTCATTCTCACTGGACCTAACTTGGGTTTTTGACCCTTGTTATGCAGGATGCATGGCAGCCTTAGATGCAGAACATTATCTGCAAGAAATTGGTGCTCAAGAGGGCAAGAGTGCTTGAACAATGCAGCTCTTCAAGTGAAATAACTTTGAATTATTGTCAGCCCCTCTGAAGTTTATAAATTATAAATGGGTTTTATTTTAGTTTTAAGTAGTGGTCAATCTTCATCTTTATTGATACCCATGACTGATGAAGAAAGGGAATTGTTTATGACCTTTGAGTCTATCTTCCAAATTGACTTGAGAATTGATGTTACGTCTTGACTCGTTACATATTCTTTCGAGTTTGATCTTAATAAAATGTAATGCTTATATTGTTTCCTTCTTTTTCCAAAAATGTTGTACCATTTATGTGGTAAATTTTGGAAGGGCACTATGACATTTTCTATCAATTTTGTTTCTACATTCTTTTAATGCGGATACAGCCCTCTACATCATGGTATATTGGTACAACAAAGCTGAACGATTCTTGTAGCAAAACTCATATTGATATGGCAGTTTCTGGAATTTGAACAATGTGCTAGAAGAATATTTCATTGGGCTTAAGCTGCTAGCTGCCTTTGTCCCCTCTGTGTGCTGCATGCAATGCTGCATCTAGCTTCTGTTTGCACTTCTGCTCCTTGCCTTAGTAATGCAATGTCTAACCTTCGGCCCCCTGTTTGCAGCTATTTTGTTACCTAACCTTTGGCTCCCTGTGTGAACTCCTTGCACATTCTTAGGTGCATAATCCGGCTGCTCGTGCAAGCTTTTGGCAGTGTAATGCATGGGACCTGGTGTGGCACGCTTTTGCTGAGTTCTCATGAGATGTGGACGGTCTAACACATTTTGATACCTTCATCATAGCTTATTACTGTTTGTGAAAAACTGAATGTGGTCCAAGCTTACTCCATAATGGTAAGTCCGACCTCGTATCTAAGCTCAACACCTTAATAGAATTATGACTTAGTTTTCTTACTGTAGATTTTGGTAGATGAAAGTATTTAGCTGCCTGAAATACTTATGAGTTGAAAAGTGTACATAAAAATCAGAGTCCTTGATATTTAATGTATCAACATTTTGGTGAGACCGAGCCTTCAGACCATGTACCAATAAAATTTGGGCCATAATAAAATACGGATACTAAGCAACAATGCCCATAAATAATTGCAACCAAGTTAGTTGTGCATCTTGACGTATAAAATGTCATAAATGTATGAATATTGAAAATGCACATGTGCCATTATATGAATATAATATACCTTATCTGGAATGAATAACTTACCATATCTTCAATATTAAATTGGAATGAATAGCACTAAACATGTTTGAGCAAGAAAACTTAGTTCAAATCTTGTGTTTTGTTATATAGAGTAATATCGCACCAAACATGCTGCAAGATCCATGCATAGCTCTTAATAGTATGTAAAAGGAGGTTATGTCTTGCTAATGTCTTTATTAGTATCTTCTCATAGGGTCCTGCCAGCTAGGTTGGAGCAAGAATGATTGAGAACATATTACCCAACTTAGGGGACGAGTGTTAGAATGTTTTTTCCTATGTTGCCTTAGGTACACTTCAAGAGATGTGAGGCTTGACATTTAGTAGATAGACATGCGTGAGAGTGAAGAAACTTTTAGGGTTGGAACACAAATATCATGGTAACTGTTAGACCTCGCCACCGAGGCTCAAGTCAAGTGCCCTGTAGCAAACCACGTGGGCAGAAAAATCAATAAAAACCCAATGGTCAAAAGTGAAGAAATTATATGAATGACCGAAGCTCTTAAATCGAAGCATTGCCTGAAGTGCGCCAATCCGAAGCACTGTATAAGAGATGGAAAAAGTTGAAGCTCTTCAGGCGGAGAACCTTCCTCTGTGGCCCTTAATTCACCTGAAGCTGTCTTTTGCAAAATCCTTAAATAATCTTTAGAAATGATTGATGTAACATTTGTAATAAAGAATGTCATGCGTGTCAACCTATTGTATAGGGCGGCTGACCCATTGTCAATGTATTTATTGTATGATAGACAGTAATGTAAAGCCTAGATTAAGGAGATGAGGCCATGTGGTTCTGATCCAATGGACACCACGTCGACTGAAGCACTATAAATAGGCAATCCTTGTAACTGGAAAATGGTTGGATTCCTTGAACCTTAATAATACAATTGATCTTGCAAATTCTATACATATCATCTAGTTTTTTCCATACGCATGAGTTTGGTCTTTTTATTGGTTCACTTTGGTATTCAATTGGCGATTGTTGTTAGCGCAATCATCTTTGTTCCACTTGTCGGTGCATGAATACTTTTATCTCATGCCGTAAAACATCTCCCGTGTTCAAATTCATCCCGCTTCTTAGTTCTTACAGGTACTCTGGTTCAAAAACGCTGAAATTTGCTTAAGTTGGCATGAGTGGGCCTAGCATTTGTTGTCCTCATAAGCGTCACGTTTTTTGAGGTCAATAGATTGACACTGTCTGTGGAAAATCATACATTTTAACCACGAAAGTCCCGTGGGAAGAAGCCATTGTAAATGAATTGAAATTAATTTTCTAACACTTGAAAAAGGGGGTATTCTTGAAGAAAGAACCGTTGGAAAATCCAAAGGAAAAATCATTGGTTTAAGATCAGTTCGATCCTCAAAAAATGGAGCATCTAGCTAGGAAAAAGCTTGTTGACATGAGTTCGGATAGTGAAGAGAATGCACCCAAGAAGTAGAGGGAATGGCCCTGAAGGGGACCCCTCGAGTGCTGTCTCAGTCGTTCGCCATCGACCTTACTAATAGCATAGGCGAGGCAAGACGGGTCAAGGGGTGGGGGCAGTGGTAGGGTAGCAACAAGACTCACTAGGGAAGTGGTCACAATGGCCACCAATATGAGGAACATAACTCAGCAGAACATGGCCATGCATTAATTGCTGATGAGCATGCGAGGTGAAGGAGGACACCCAGTTCTTCCGCATGCAGCCCTCGAGAGCGTATTATATGCCCCTTCACAAGGGCGCTGCCACGAAGAAGAACAAGTTCAAATCTAAATAGCTAGATACCAACATCACACAAGGATGGAAGCCTCCCAAGAAAGGGAGGTTGAAGTTGATACGTCCACCAATTACGCATCAGAACGACCTAATGAGGCTCCAATCAATTTTCCTCGAATTATGAACCAAAGGACCTCCCTCATAGGTCCGTAAGCGTCTTCGACAAGCTGAGCCCAGGGGTGCATAAAAATAGGTAGGCTCCATCTCCTCTTGTGTCTAGAAATAGGTAACAGGAGCCTCTTTAGCTACAAAGACGAGACGAACCTATTTACGATAAAGTACCTCAGATCCCCGCCTTAAAATAGGCGTAAAAGACGAAAACTGGCCAGAAGTGTAGAATGACCTTCCAATCCGCCCCTAGAAGGCAGCACACTTTGTCCAGCCTGAATGGTTCGGACCAGGTCTGCCGTGCTAGTGATTTCAACCCCCATTGCAACAGCTACTTCACTAATATCTACGTCCCCCGCAACATAATTGGAAAGTGCCATTGATTTAGATTCTTAAGTTAAAAAAAGAAAAGGACACGAGTTTAAGTGAAGAATGCTGAAGGAAAAACTACCAAAAGTTACGAATACAAGAAGAAAGAAGAAAAAAACTTGGAGTTTTGAGGAATTTGAGCGATGAATGCGTGAAAGACAAAGTAATTTTCTGCCATGAATACTCGCGTTTTATAGGCAAAGACTTGCAATACCAGCCGTTGGATGTCAATCCAGAACATCTAATCGCTCATTTGGTGCTTTAATTTGAACCACTCAATACATTAGCAGCTTCGTTTTCTACAGTCCAAATCAAAGCGTCTGTCTTATGTGCTCTCATGCGCTTGAACTTCGTAAGACGTGCGCACGACAGCGATCATTTCGCATTAAATGTGGCGACAGTTGCGTGTAGGAAGTTGAACCACTTTAGTTGCTTTTTCTTGAAAACGTGCAAAGACAACAAATCATTTGGACACAATAATTCAGGACGCCTTGTATCCCCCAATTGTTTTAAAATCAGGCTCCTCGTAATTAGCAATGTGAAGACCAGTAAGGGCCAGACCCACTTCTCATCAACCAGTTTGGATAAGGCTTTGGATGTGCAAAGGCATTTAGGACGATACAACCTCAAACTTAATTCCCTTCGCTGACACTTTTCAGAATTGTTCCAGAAAGAGAAATATCTCGATCAGGCATTTCGCACAAGTCAAGTGAACTATAACATAAATGTTTATACTTAGACTTGGGGGACTATTGTGATATGGTAAAAACCATCCCCCAACAAAATTATATAGACTTGAGGGACTATTGTTATGCCTCGTCACCGAGCCTCAAGTGAAAGTGCCACATAGCAAACTACGTGGGCAGAAAAATCAACAAAAACCCAATGGTTAAAAGTGAAGAAATCATATGAATGCGCCAATCCGAAGCGCTGTATAAAAGATGGACGAAGCCGAAGCTCTTCACGCGGAGAACTTCTCCTCGATGCCCTTAATTCACCTGAAGCTCATGTAGCTGAAGTCGTCTCTTGCAAGATCCTTAGATAATCTTTAGAAATGATTGATGTAATGTTTGTAATAAAGAATATCAGGCGTGTTAGCCTATTGTATAGATTGGCTGACCTATTATCAATGTTTTTATTGTATGATAGATAGTAATGTAAATCCTCGGTCAAGGATATGAGGCCACGTGATTTTGATCCAACGGACACCACGTCGGCCGAAGCACTATAAATAGACCATTTTTTGTAACCGAAAAATGGTTGGATTCTTGAACTTTAGACTCTTGAATCCTTGATCCTTAATAATACAAGCGATCTCGCAAATTCTATACATATCATCTAGCTTTTTCCATACACATGAGTGGTCTTTTTATTGGTTTACTTTGGCATTTAATTGGTGATTGTTAGCGCAATCATCTTTGTCTCACGAAGTGAAGCATCTCTCGCGTTCAAGTTCATCCTGCTTCTTATTGGTACTACGGTCAAAACGCATCGGAATTTGTTTGAGTTGGCGTGAGTGAGCCCGACATTTGTTGTCCACATAAGCGTCACGTTTTTCGGAGTAGTCAGTTATGGAAACTTTGATACCGTAAAATTAGACTTTCAGACAATAATTGGAGTTTAGATTACAAATTCAGTGTTGCTTTGAACAAATCGATACACTTATCATTCTGAGTAAAGATATTATACATATATATTGTAGATACAAAGGGTACAAACTAATAACACATAACAAATGTAAAGGGTTGCAGAAAACAAAGGACACCCAAATGTTACCATTGTTTATGGTGATGGTTGGCAATGATCCATGGAGCACAAAGAAATTAACTTTTAAGTATCTCTTTATTTTCTTGGCTTGTTACTTGTCCTTGCTTCTCCTCCGTTCTGCCCCGCCTTTGCCTTCTTTTTTATTCCTTAATTTCGACACTCACTATCTAGAACTTATTCGACTTGCATTGTTTTACACAATTTATGTTTGATTTTTGGGAATATATTGTTTTACATTGATCTAATTGTGGGCCTTTCCTTACGAGGAAATTTTGGTAACATCCCTGCTAGATCTATTGTATTTCATGTGACTCTTTACAAGTTGTCCAGCTGCAATAGCAGACATTAAAGATAGTTCCCCAGCAAGAACAGAACCAGCTACAATTGTTGCCAATAGCCTTGCGTTTGCCCCTGCCGACTCTTTGCTTGCACCCTTTACTCCTAGCAAGTTCAAGCAAGCTGATTGAGATGCAAGTTGAGTTCCACCTCCAACTGTGCCCACCTGATTTATATCATAAAATTTAGTGGGGACCCAAAATCCAGACTATACTGTATCTGATTTCTAACTTTATGGTCTAATTAATATGATGAAATTTAGTTACCTCAATGGAGGGCATGGTAACAGAAACATGAAGGTCTTTTCCACCGTTTACCGCCTCCATCATAGTGATGCAGTGAGAGCTCTCGATATTTTGTGCCGGATCCTGCCCGGTTGCTAAGAATACTGCAGATACAATGTTGCTAGCATGTGCGTTGAACCCACCAAGAGCTCCAGCAATGGCTGAACCAGTTAAGTTTTTAAGCATATTGAGCTCTACTAATGCAGCAACATTGGTCTTCAAAACCTTTGTTACAATCTCTTCCTTGATAATTGCCTCGCAAACGACTGACTTGCCACGCCCTTCGATCCAGTTCACTGCTGCTGGCTTTTTGTCAGAGCAGAAGTTTCCTGTGAAAATTTAAGTATTCGTTTAATGCACATATTAATACTGGAAAAAATAAATTGTACAGTAAAAAAGGGGCTCTACTCGTTCATCCAACGCGTATTAGATAATTAAAAATTACAGGAAATAAATGAGTGAAGGTGAGATGTGGTTTATACCAGATATGCCAATAACATCCATATCAGGAAAATCATTCCCAAGATAATCAAGAACATTTTGTACTCCCTTGGAAACCATGTTCATCCCCATTGCATCACCAGTGCTGCAGGTGAATCTAACGTACAAATTCTTCCCTGCTATTGCACATTGAATTCCTTGTAGCCTGCCAAATCTGCTTGATCTGCACGTTCCACAATTAAAATAAACATTAATTTTAACGACATGCTACTTATGTAGTACATACGAAAGAAATACAAGTGCCTAAAAAAATCATGAGTAATATTATTCATCCCCAGTGGGATTACAAACACAATTTAGGTAGCTCTAAATTATAAGTTAAATGAAATGTGAAATTAAATAACTTATTTAATTTTACCTATCATTTAATGTCACGTTAACATCACTTAGACTGTGTTTGTATTCCCAGTGAGGATGAATAATATTACTAAAAAAATATATGATACACACTCGATAATATTAAGATCACAAAAAGAAATTGTAGTGAGAGCATATTTTGAAAATTATTTACGTTGACCCGTGTATGAACAGCTAGAAAAATAAAGTATCAAGTGAGAAGGAAAGCAAATTCTCGTAACGGTCTCTTTGAACATATTTTCAAAGTGTTCATCTCATTCTCACCAACCTCGCCAAACTAATGGTTACATTCATGAAAGCATTAAATACGAGTCAAAGTCAGAAAGTAAGAATGGAAAGCAAATTCATCACTGTTCTTTTTGAGCAACGGTTACAACCTATTATAGGTGACGTTAATAGGTAAATTATTTAATTTCACTTTTCATTTAACTTATCATCTAGCGTCACTTAAATTGAAGTCGTAATCCCAGTAAGACTACGTAGCAGTACACGTTCTTTTTGGACTTTTGAACATTAAACTCTCACCAATCACAACGTTACCAAGCATCAAAAGTCTCTAACCAAGAAAATAAATTAATAGGGAAAATGACAAGAAAAAGAAGATTTCTGTGGTATAAACAAGAAAAGAACATGTTGTGAGCCTAAGATAGTTCAAATATAATTTCGTCATAGTATCTGACAACATAAAAATTGTCGAACATGAGTATCATGTCAATGGATTGGTTGTTGTGATCAGAGTGCATGCATTTGTTGCGTGGCGACCTAGGCAAAATTAATAATGGAAGGATATCTATACTGATAAAACGCATAATTTGAAGAATTTACTGTAAATAACAAATAAACAAGATGATGGAGTGGAAGAAAATACTCACTTGTTGAAGACAACAGAGAGAGTCTCATGATTCAATGGATTCTCCAAGTAAAACTTCAACTCCGCGGCCCTCTTGGCGGTTGCGAACCTCACCACCGGAGCTCTAGTCATCCCATCTTTGAACAAAGTGCCGGTGGCGCCGCCTGATGCATAGATGGCCTTGCAGCCCCTATTGGTACTGGCCACCAAACACCCCTCCGTTGTGGCCATTGGCACCATGTACTCCGTACCGTTAAGCAATAAAGGTCCAACTATCCCCACCGGAATCTGAACGTACCCCACTGGCATCTCGCAGCACTGCCCGAGAATCGACTCGTAGTCGAAACCCTCAAGAGGCAAACCCTCTAGTGACTTCCCTGTAATTCTCTGCAATGCCTCTCTACGAATGGAAGCTGCCCTTTTGCAGTCTCCAAGCTTTGATTCCAACGAGTATGATGGAGTCTTCCCTTCCACTACAGATTTTACAATCTGTTCATCCTCCTCTGATGATTGTGGAGTAATTATAGGTGCAGGCTTTTCAGTCACCGGCACCTTGGTGGGTTTCGCTGGTACAATAGGGACAACCGGGACGGCACAACCGAGAGTGGTGGCCGGGGATGTCCCCATGCGACTGTCTTCTTCGATAATGAATTTCTCATCTTCTTCCTCTTCCACATCCCATGCATCCTCGTTTGATCTGTAAATGACGGACTGGACAAAGTCTATGCCGAAAAATCCTATGAGGTAAATGATAGAGGCCAACAGAGAAACCAAGGCGGCTAACTCGGATAAAGTAACAACGTGGAGAGGAATGGAGTTACGGATCTTTTCACGCCACCTTGTGAGAAGGAAGTACATGACGGAGAAAAACATGGTAAAGAAGAGTCCATTGGTGAGATAAAGTGGGAGAGGAAGGGCATCGGAGGCTGTGGGAGGGTGGTTGTGGGGTTTCATGGGTGGTTCGCCGGCGGCAGTTTTGACCGACTGATCCATCTTGGTTTGTCTCCGACGAACATCCATTGATATAAGTTAATCTAATTTTAAACTCCCAGCCGAGAAGGGCGAGGGAGAGTGGAGTTGGCTCCGGAGGGTGGCGGAGGCGACGGTGGTTGTGGTTGTTGTGTTTATGATGGATGGGGATGAGCGTTGAAGCGAAGGTTTAGGGAGCATATTTATAGATGGGGAAGCTGGTAGTGCTGGCCATTTGGGGGCCACACTTACCGCGTGCCGCGTGGTATTCGCCTTAATGGCCTTTTTCTTATATCTCTATTCCCCCTTAATTTGTTTAATTTTATTAATCAAACACAATTTCTTTAAAATTAATTTTTAAACTTTTTGAAATTACGGTAGCGCTCCTCAACATTTGATAATCTAAGTCCTTGAGTCCCCAAATATTTTCATTTTTGTCTTCACAGCTAGATATAATAGATTATAGTACATTACAAGTGATATCACCTTTAAAATAGCGTTATGCTATTTGCTATGTTGAACTCGAATCTTAACTCGATTAATGGTGATATTTTAAACCATGGATGAGTGAAGATTGCAATGTTCGGTGTCCGTTAGAGTTGGGGGTATGAGAGAATCAGAGAAAGAAGATGATTTGGTCGTTTCATTTAATTTAAACACTTATTTTTAATGCACACTATTAGTGGGTACTATTTGGCATTACATTGAAACATGGAGAAGTTTAAAGCTAAGCACTTATTCTCGATATAGGGTAGTGAATATCATTTTAGTTTACTTTTCTTGTTCAAAGTTCACAATATACCAACCCCGTCAATGTTACTAAACCAGTCATATATAATAACATAATACCTAACTTCTTTAACTTTTGCAATCTAATTTCATCTCGAAGCTCCGCATGTATGATGAGACGCACATTTTATTTTCTAACTTAAATAGTAAAGTTGCAACTCAAAGTCAATTTTTTTAACTTTAAATAGTAAAGTTGCAAGTCAAACTCCATACTTGAAAATAAAATACGCAATTTGTCTAATTTTGAAAAATAAAAAAATATTGAAACTTCAAGAGAACAATAAAGCACGTATTTTTTTTTTTTTTTTAAAG
>CAIGRH010104961.1:0-11377 GCA_903798295.1 Fraxinus nigra | reverse complement strand
AAGTCTAATTTGTAATTGACAATTTCTTAAGACAAAAATCACAATTTATTAGATTTGCATTAGAATTTAATTATATTGTAATCAAAACCAAAATAGATTTAGAAAAGTCCAAGTTATGATAAAATTAGTATATGGTTGATCGAGAAACATGGAGTCCAGGAAGACTAATATACCGAGTTCGGGAGCTGGTGTGAGGAGTACGCTGTCCACGAGAACTAATGTTATATACCAAGAGTTGGGATATAGTGTGAGGAGCATGCAGTCCAGTAGAATGAATGGTAACTATAGGAAAAAAAATGTCAGAGTGGACTGCGGGTTAGTGGGGTCTGAACCATACTATAAGTTGTTTCATTTATTGTGAATTATTGACCGGCAAAGTGTGTGAAGTTTTTAATCATTTACGAATGATTTTCTCCGTCATCATATTAGTGTTATTTACTACTTTCTATTTACAAACTATGATATTCAAATTTAGGATAAAATTGACTTGGTTGACTTAATTATCTGGAAACAATTAAAAAGTGACTTGTTACTTTTAATTATATAATTTCGCACGTTGACACTAAATTTTCAATAAATTTAAACTTTCAATTAGAATTGTGATAATGTTTTTAATACAAAAGAGAAGGATAAATGTTCACATAAAACAGTACTAGAAGTAAACTGGTGACATTTTACACACCAAGTGATTATCATAGTACTCTTAATTTTGTTCTTTGTGATATGGCAAATTTTTGTATAAAAGTTAAATGTTTTTTTAAATTTTTGGGATTGTACGATGTAAATATCTATTGTTTTCATATTCTACAAAGCAATGTAATGTAAAAAGGTCACACACTTAACTCACTGTCACAAATATGTTGGGAAAGTCGAGTTAAAAGTATTAAAGTAATGAGATTTGAAGCTTCAAAAACAAAAGCCACGTTAAGATACTCGACGGAATCATACAAGGACCTTAAGATATTTTAAGATGCTAAAAGTTTATCTTCTAACATTATGCATTTTTAGTTCTTGTTTAACATATTTATTTGGTACAATATGTCTATTATTAATAGAGTAAGCAAAATGTTGCAAAAGTGAGGGCGTGAAGTCGTGTCTTTTAATATTGCTATTAATCCTTTGAAAGTAGATTTGATTCCTAGTACATTATTGCTAAAACATTATTACTCAAATATAAGTTGAACCTAAATTTCATGAAAATCATATTATTTATAGAAATAAGCAATTTAATGAAAATGTCAATAATAAGATAACACATCTTGAAGATTCTTTTGGAGTTGATAATTTATCATATATAGTTGATCAAACTCTTTTTCACTTAAGGTAAGGTTTGAACAATTTCAAAAATATGAAAATACTTTCGGATTTTTGTTTTATTTAACAAAATTACAGTATGCGGATGATAATTGTTTGAAGTATTGGTGTGATGAGCTTGAAGAACTTTTGAAGCACAAAACGAATTTTGATATTGATCACGTGGTAGAATCTTTTCTGAACTGTAAATTGTGAGAAATGAATTGTCAACAGAGATCAAAAAGACGATTAAAGTGTTAGACTATGTAAAAATGATGAATTATTATTTTCATATATGTGGATTGCTTATATGTTGGGAGCAAAAGAAGTCACACATCGGCTTGACATGAGAAATATGATGAGNTAACAAAATTACAGTATGCGGATGATAATTGTTTGAAGTATTGGTGTGATGAGCTTGAAGAACTTTTGAAGCACAAAACGAATTTTGATATTGATCACGTGGTAGAATCTTTTCTGAACTGTAAATTGTGAGAAATGAATTGTCAACAGAGATCAAAAAGACGATTAAAGTGTTAGACTATGTAAAAATGATGAATTATTATTTTCATATATGTGGATTGCTTATATGTTGGGAGCAAAAGAAGTCACACATCGGCTTGACATGAGAAATATGATGAGTTTATAAGTGTAGAACAATATCTCCATTGGTATGAGACCTTTTGGGGTAAAGCTCAAAAGCAAATCCATGAGAACTTATGCCCAAAGTGGACAATATCATATCAATGTGGAGATATGTGGTATCCATAAACCCAACAAGTGGTATCAGAGCTAGGACCCAAAACTTAGCCGGAGGAACGCAATGAAAAGCGTGGTGGAGGTCCTCTAATTAGCCTCACGATCTAACTAAAAAATCATCCGCGTTTGAGGTTCCTTGTGTCGAAAGTCTTCCTGACATAAAAAATATGGTGGTCAGGCGGTGGATCCCGTTTGGTCGAAGGGCGACGACAATAACGGCGGTACAAGATGATTGGCGGATGGATTATCGTTTGAGAGGAGGCCACAATGATGTGGTCCTTCGTTTGAAGGGAGGATTGTTGGGAGCAAAAGAAGTCCCACATCGGCTAGACATGGAAAATATGATGAGTTTATAAGTTTATGACAATATCTTTATTGGTATGAGGCCTTTTGAGGTAAATCCCAAAAGCAAATTCACGAGGACTTAGACCCAAAGTGGACAATATCATACCAATGTGGAGATATGTGGTGTCCATAAACCCAACAAATAAAATATTATTGATTATACCAGTTATAGTTGTATCTTTTTATATAATAAATTTTTCAAAGTTGAAGTTAATAAAATCCTACCTTCAATTAACAATATCAACAAAAAGGTTGAATGCATTGGCCATGGCATCTATTGGAAAACGAAGTTCTAAAACATATTGATCGTAAAAGTATAATAATTAAATTTCTATCAAAAAATTCTAGAAGAATAAATTTTAATTTAGTTATTTGAAAGTCTTAGATTATTATTTTTCTAATTTTAATATTTTTATTTACTAAAAAATATAATTTATTATTCTTATAATATATTTTTAAATATTTGTAGGGCTCCATGTTTGAAGTTGGCCAAATGCCCCCAACATCTCAGGCCGACGATGGTGATCGCGCTCCCGCAACATTTCTAAATTTTCTTAATTGCATGTGGACATTTTATATATTCGTAATAAATGAATATTTTGCTTGTACAACAATTTTCGCCCACGATATTGAAACTTCTAGCTACATTATTGTTAATAATGGACTAGACTCGAAAATTCACCTCAAGCAATATTTGCCCGTGATCATCTTCTTATTCAAGTGATGCTCCACAACCAACATGAAAGAGAGATGCAACAAGCTTTGACCAATCTATATTATCATTAGAGTACACGCGTGGGGACTTAGTGAAGACATGACCCATGACCCACGCATGCGAAACCTTTGAAATATCTATGTCGACCAATTTTTTCTTTGGATTAAATTAGTCAATCGACTTATTTGCCGGGACTGAGTTGTTAGTTTTTTGTTTTACTTTTTTTAATTGTCAATTAAATTTTGTAAAGTGTATACATGTATAAAAAAATATGTCAATAAATATGTTCATTTGGTAAACTTGTTTTCAAAAATGATGCTTGGCCCGAATTAAATCCAGGTCAAACCAGCGGCACTACTTGGCGCATCCCCAATTGGAGGGGGGTCCCTCGAATGCTGCTTGGCCCGGGATTAAATCCCGAGTCAAACCAACGGCGCCTCCCTATTGGAGGGATTTAATTCTGAAGCAAGTAGCATGTTTCACTTGCTTTTCTTTCCCCCATCTGGTCAATATTTCTTGTCAAAATATAGGTGGATCGTAGCATTAATTAGGCATATTAATTCACTTTTGTCTTATCCCTTTCGACTGAATTCTGTGCTGCTTTCTGGTATTTACTATTATTTAGATTAAATAATTTGTATAATTAACAAACGGTTATTCAAAATTGAGTGAATCACACCTCGCGACATATTTGATTATTATTGTGACACCATCTTTCATTTTATGAATTAAAGAGACGTCCACTAATGGAGAAATACAAAGACAGTATTGTAGTACTTGAATCGCATTTCAATGTCAATAACGAGAAAATAGAGTAAACGAATTAACCATCTAGATTCTATCGAAAAAACCATATATCAAATTATTAGAAGCAAATAATTCCTAAATATTTTAGTTTATGTATTTTGTTTCTCGAAACCAATTGAGATGGCTATCTTAGGGATGTCAACGGGCAAGTATGGGATGGATCAAAAATTTCCATCCCCGTCCCGTCAGGTATTTTTACCACATCCCTATACCCGATTAAAGCGGGACGAAACATGTTCATGGTGGGGCAAGTCCCTGCCCCATTTATTTTTTCCTTTTTTCTTTTTATTTTTATATCTTTAATCAGTAAATATTGTTATTTTTTTTTTTATCAATTTGATAAAAAAATAGTTTATGTTCTCTTTAAAAATGATGATAAATCTATTATTTTTATTTGATAAAAAACTTAAATTTGAAATTAATTTTAAACAGGATGGGTAACAAGACTGGGACTATGTTTTTTGTACCAGTTTAGGGGACAATAACCCTCGCCTCCTTCCCTCCCGATTCAAGACTGGGCCCCACGGGGTATCGAGTTTAACGAATTTTTTTGCCATCCCTAGACGACCTCAAATTGGACTTAAGAAAATGGCTAGTGGAGTTGTTAAATATGTAACTTGAAGATTTAAATGTAGTTTGCTTGAAGAAAACTCAAGCTTATGACGTTAAGTTTGTCAACTACCGTCATGAATTTGATCCGTTTGTTGTCATTGACTTCTTATAGTTTTTCATGTATTTTTTTTTCCTCGAGCATGTTTGAGCTAGACCTTTGATTCTAGATGTTAAAGTATAATGACTTACTAAGCTTCTCTTTTGTTTAGATAAAAATCTAATTTTTAATAGATTTTTATAAAAATTGATGGAATAATTGTGAGTCCCATAAAATATGCAGTTCAAATTAATTTTTAGTTTTGACTTACATTTTAATTAGATTTTATAGTTGAACCAAATAGGAGTTAAAAGTTATATTATTAAATTTATGCTTGATACTATGAGAAAATACAGAAAAATATCTCAAATAAGTTAATTACTTAATTTTTGATGTGATTAATTTTCATAAGTTTAAAAATACACTTTATGTATAGCTATCTATTATTTTAACTTTGGACGGTCCATTTTTACTTACTTTTAGTTGTAGTGGGGCCCCCTTGTGCATTGAATGATAAGTTGCAGTTTGTCAACCCATATCAATTATCATTTGACTTTTACCATTCTGGATAGATAAATCATGTTTGACCTTTAATACATTAATTTAGGTGTTGCTACTAAAGTTCAATAGAAAGGATTTGCCTCGTCAATAAATTGAATTTTGATCTGAATTCGATGAAATTAATCAAATATAAATTTGGGCTCTTAGAACATCTGTAAAAGACTTTTTAAACATGAGATACTCTCTAATTTAAAGAGTGCACACTCTGTATAATTAAATGCATTCGAATAGGGGTGGTTGATATTGATATATGTAGGAAAAGTGGATCGATTAGGGTACATTTTTGTACGGGTCAAAATAAATTTAGTTATGCTGTATTTATTCATTCTTTCATGATATTTTATTGAAAAAGAAAGTAAATTGCATCACGCATGACGAATTATTATTGAATATCTCTTAATACTCATTCCCATTTGCATTAACTGTTCTGTGTTAATTCGGGGACCAAATGCAGAACCCGTTGTACACAAAATTGAGGTCATGAACAAGACAAGGTGCAACGATACTAGATGGAAAATTATCGACGAACCGATTAGCGAAATTTTTTTAATCGGTATTATCTATGCATAATGAAGCGATTGGAGATAAATAAATTTTAGTTAGTAACAAAAATAGGAAATTTCATTGCTAACCTGGTGGTAATTAGTGCAATATATCTAGGGATGTCAAATTGGTCCGACGGCCTTGCTTAAAAATAGTATGAGCTGACTTGTCTCATGGCTAGGTGGACATGAGCCAAGGCTTGGGCATAGTCCATTTTTCGGACAACAACCCGCTGCGAGCTTCGAGCCGGCTCGTTTATTATATATCAATAACTAGTAATAAAGAGAGAGTAGATTGTTCATTTCATAAGAATTGAATTATCAAGTATCGAAATGAATTTAGCCCAACTTTAACCAAATAAAAAACTCACATATTGATTTGTTTTTAACTAAAATAAAGCTTTTAAACGTAGTGGGGCAAACTTTGAGAAAATTCGAACTATTGAAGTAACTAGAATTTTGATTTCAGTGGCATTTATCCACTTTAATTCACGTACCCATAATTGATAATATTTATTCACGCTGATAATCAATATTCCTAAACTATCTGACATGTCTTGAATAAAGTGTCTTACGTAAAGTCAAACTTATTATTATGAAGGTGTGTGGTAGAGATTAAAATCAGATTAAAATTGAAAATATAGTCGTTATTGTTGACTTTTATTAGACGGGTGGGACCCATTAACGGCCATATTTTCAATTTTAATTGGATTTTAAGCCGTACCAAACAGGCTCATATGTATGAACAACTAAATATTAGTTATCGACCACAAAAATCATTTTGTATCTATATCCCGTATCAAAATCTAAGGTATTTGTCATTAGAACTAAAGTGCATATTTCACCTCCCGGGTTCTCAAATAAATCATATTATTGGTCTGGTAATAAGAAAGCAATAAGAAAAATAACAAACATTCGATTGTGAATTCATATTTTGTGTCAAAAACGAGTAAATAGTAATAAAGCATCAAAAGTATGATTTACATCTTAGTATTTGCAACTTAGAATTTAGTTATGCATGTTCAATTCATAAAAACAATATTGAACGAGAACGACGTCACTCGAGTCGAGAAAAATAAAGAAAATAAAGAAGATATTGATGAATTTCAGAGCTTAAAGTCCCAAAATTCAGCAACATTCATCATCTTCTTCTTCTTCTTCTTGTCCAACTCTAAAGGTTCGTTTGATTGTAAAAATGAAATTTGGGTAAAAAGAAAACGAATTTTATGGAATTGAATTGCCTAAAACTTTTTTTTTTTTACTAGGAATTGTCAATTAATTGTATTTAATTCGTATAATTTTCCACCTAAAAAATATTGAAATTTAAAATTGAATAGTGTACAGAAAAATAATGTACTTTGCGATAAAAAGTGATTTTTGGGAATAGAAAATGCAAAAATTGAATAGTGTAAAGAAAAATTATGATTTAAAAATTAAATAGTGTAAATAATGTTTTGTCCCTTGCCAAGAAAAGTAAAAACTAGCTCAATCATGAGAATTTCAATTTCTCAATTTTGTGGAATTAAGGGTCACATGAGGCCAAGTGAGAAAAAAAATTGCCAAGAAAATTTGTCTTATCAATGTGGGATAATTTCCATTTTTCGTGGAAAATTTTGGCATATCAAACATGGCCTAAATCTAAAATTCTTTAGTATATGATTCAAATTTTCGTGCAAAAAGTGGACTTATCCCTACAATTCCCTGATTAACTCAATGTACCCAAGTCTAAGTGGACTTTTCCATCTAATCACTTTTTAAAAATGCATTTTCCAATCAATAATGTGTATCGAACAGATGGGATATCAACTTTTTATACAACAGATTTTCTAAAATAAAAGATACTTGTGCAGTTGTGCTCTTTCTATTGGCCATCACCTTCTTTTATAAATTACAAAACAGAAATATACTTAGTAATAGTTCTAATTTTTAAAGTACAACGAGTAAAATATAAATGCAAGAATTACCATAACCAGGGGCAGACCGTGATATTCTTCAGTCCTGTCAAGAAATACATGTACAGTCTAACTCTTGCAATGCTTATTAAGCATCACTTTCTATTGATCATGTCCGCAAATAATAATTTTACCGTACAATAATTTATTTTCAGAATAATCTTTCGCAGTGAATAAACAGTTGGAAAGAATACCAACTTTCAAAATGACCGGAATAAAATGATAGTCGTCAATGCAAGAGTTTGATTCTTTTTCTTTAAAATAATAATGCCTGCACCGGTGCTGATAGTCTTTCGACACTCGTGTTCCAAGATACAACGATCTCGACTTGTAATTGTAGCACTCCAAACTACAAGACACGGTGAACCTATTAATGTTTTTGATCTCTCTAAAATTGGAGGACTAGAATAGACGAAAATAATATTTGAAAGCGAATGCAAAATATGGAATAATGCAGGAAGGAAAGAATATAATTTATAAGAGAGAAAAATCAGAATTGATTTGGAATGAAAAAAATCCAAAGTATGAGGATCTTTACATAGAAGTTGAAAAGTTGTTTCTTTAATAAATAGAATCCGTTTGGACGGCAGTTCAATTGTCAACCGTTAGTTTCTAGAAGATGTCACTAATCACGTACAGAAATTTAGCCTAACACCCGATGGATTTGTGCGTCCTCTTCTATAACATTTCTTAGAGACCTGTAAAAGTCACTAGAAAAGCTCCATATTCAATAATGTCCGGTGCTCCGTACAACTCTATTCAAGATCTATAGGTGCCTAAATGGTCAGTCATTTACCTTTGCCCATCAAATAAGGGGATGATTGGCATCTTGAATGGCCCCTCTAGTGGTGCCAATATAGATGAACAGAGATTAAGTCTTCCCTTAATCATTTGTTCATCCTCTTCAAGCTATTGAAACTCAACCTTAGTGTTTGCTTCAGTACTCTTTCATTTTGCAAACCTAGTACAGACAAAAGCATTAGCCACACTTGAGGGGGATTTCTCTATTCTTCGATTTAGCATGTCCCTCAAGTCTTTCGTTCAGGGACGGACCCGGCCTTGAAGTTAAGCCGGACGGACGTTGACCGGTCAACGTCTCAATCACCAATCACTGCCACCTCCAAATCCAATCTAGATTAACATTCTCATTTTTTGTCTAATCCATCTTAGAATGATCACACATTGCATCACTTTAACAAGGAAAAAAATTAGTTTTCCTTTTTCATAATGAGGAATTAGGAATGAGATTGATGGTCACTAACTCACTGGGCAGAAGTTGGATTTTATGCAGACGCCAAATGTTTTGGAAATAAGGTTTAATGTTTCCACACTATCTTATTTTAAATGGTGAATAAATTATGAGAACCAACTAACAACTACCAAGTATACGGTATACTAATAGGTATTATCAATTTTATCAACAAAGAAGCTACACAAACATGATTGTTTTTGCATTTCATTGCACAATTTGCACTTAAATTTCATAACCTATCACCGTTTAGAACATTTTGCACTTAAAAAATGATAGCCTACTCAATCAAAACAACTTACGATTTCTTTCACCAAATCTCACGGAGTCACAGGCCGCTGCCGAAGATAGAGTGACAGACAGTTGTAGCTTGATGGGAGACAGCGGGCTGAGGCCAGAGTCTGCTGCACTGGAGAGTGGAGACAAGCGAATTCGAGAGAAGAGAGATTGGGAAAAATGAAAAATTGGGCCCAGACAATATAATATATAATTAAGGATTAGGTCCAGACAAATGGCCCAATCCAATTAAAAACAAAAATAAAAAAGACTAATTAAATGGGCGTAAGACCCTTGTTCTGAGCCTTCCCTTCTTCCTTTTGAGTCATCTTGGATGAGAAGATAGAGACCGACTTCAGAGACTTCCAATGTCCGTGTGGAATGCAACTTGCTCGCTGAAGTGGAGACGCTTTCCGCTGGGGCAACCCAATTTCAAAACCAAAAAAAAATTAAGAAGAAGAGAAACGCAGCATGAAGAAGAAGAAACCAGGTAGAGCAATTGTCGGCGGCCCAAACTTCTCCGGCGGTCCAATGGAGCCCAGCACGTGCGTCCACCCCCTTGGCTGGGTGCTGGGTCCGTCCATGCTTTCTATGCATACCTCCCTACCCCCTCACAATTATCTTGTAGCCTGCCTAAAACTTCATGAGTAGCCTGAGGTCTTCTTTCTTGGCGGGTCTTGGTCTCTTCTTTTGGCACTAGATAACGGGCTCGCACCAAGTTCTCTCATGTGCAAACTCTTTTTTTCTTTTGGTATACTTTAAATATATTTGACTAGGCCAAAACCTACACTCTAATGCTTCCCGTTGAGCAAAGAATTCACCAATAGGTGCAATAAAACGTGCAACTCTCGAATTCTACCCAATTAAAAAGCCCAGCCTCTGTTTGGAAAGAATTTATAAGCGGTTTAATTTATAAATAGATAAAAATTAGTGGTGTATAAGTGGTTAATACTTATGAGTCCATTGGAATGTATGGTTTAATATGAAATGTTTGAACTCCATTTTTGTGAAAAATGAGTTTTGAAATAGTTATTTTTTTAAATAATGTGTGCTTAAAAAGTAGGGAGATTTTCTTGATTTAAGTGTAAAATTATTTCATTGAGAGAATTTGCGATTAAAAATGAGTTTGAGAAAAATGAATTTTTAGAAAATGGGGATCAAACAAAGGCAAAGTTTGAACATTTATAAATAATTTATAAGTTTTACCAAACAGAGGCTTAACCTTGAGAGCGTGGCCAAATAATAAACACACGCGAACTCGGCTTTCCTTTTCGTCACAAGAATGATGTCTTCCATCTAGAAGATAATGTGGTCACAGTGCGAATGAATAAGGTAGTCTAAAGCCATCATATTGTTAGATCCTGGAATCAAGATTAAGCTTTCAACAACAAAAAACGGAATTTTCACCTTGCCACTAGAAGCTAAGCTATAGGGCTCACACCATGCTTTTCTTGCTTTTAATGTGTCCTATTGTATACATTTCTTCTTAAATCTCTCTACAGCTACTTGACGAACCCGTTTGACATGATATTTGCCTTTGCATTCTATATACAAGCTTTTGGAGGATGCTGACTTAATTTTTGTTTGGAAACTAATTTTTAAAAGAACTTCATATTTCGTAAGTGCTTTTAGAGGCAATTAGATTGGACTAGTTTCCTCTAAAAACTCTTTTAACTACCAAAATAATTTTTATAAAATTAGCCAAACGGGCCCAATAGCAACTTTTAGAAACTCAAAAGTTCATTTTGACATTTCAAAAGCCATGCCAATCAAGTCCTACAACTTCTAGTACCTGTGTATGAGGATCTCTTAACTTATTTTTTCATCTTTTAACTATACTAATTGGGAAGGTGGTGGTATTTTTACACGTGCAGGACAAGGTGACTTCAGAAGATAGGACCTGTTGATGTTCCATTTAGACTATTCGAGGCAACCGCCGCCTCCATACTAAGTTGTATAGCATCATCTATAGCTCGTATATATCTCTAAATTCTTATACCTTATTCTCTGAGAGAGCCAAGATCCTATATATAGTTCATATTCCTCAACCAACATCTTCTCTAGCAATGGATCACCGCATTATCAATGGGGTTCAGCATAAATGAGGGAGATCCTCATCGGTGTAATCTTTAAAGTGATCATGCTCTTATAACTACATCCATTATGTTAGGTTTATATTTTGTATTGGCAAATCTGTGAACAAACTGACCAACTTGAACAATTATAAAA
>CAIGRH010104929.1:0-12875 GCA_903798295.1 Fraxinus nigra | reverse complement strand
TTAAACAAAAATATTAAATATAAACTAAGCAAACGTGCATTGCACGTTGCTTACACCTAGTTGACCATATAATTACACAAGTGAAACTTTGAATTCCAGCAAGTTGGAATATCTTAATTGGACTAAAATTCGGGTTCACTATCATCTTCGGATCCTAAATTGAGATCCATAAATAGGAATTGATCTAAGCATCAATCTATAAACAGGAATCTTTCTTTTAATAAAAGGGATGCTTGAAGGGACACATTCTTAAGGCAAACTACATAGATTCATTGATAAATTCTCAAGAACTATGACCCTAAATTTGGATTTGAAGCTTGGATTTTATCGATTGACCGCAAGATTCACAACCATCCAAAAAGTTAAAAGATCCATTGTTGAGATTTGGGTGTCGAAGAATAACAATTGCTCGAATTCTATTATTATTATTATTGAACTCGATTATGTTTTTTCATCTTTTATTATTTAATTAAAGGTTTGTCAACTTTAACACATCTACAATTAGTTGCATGTTCTAATTAAGTCAAGAATTGTATTCACTAAAAGAAAGGAACCACCACCACAAGTTGTAACATCAAACATGCAATTCAACTCGAAGAGGATCATTTTATTGTGTACCTAAGAATTTTTATTATTTTTTTTTTTTTTATAACCGTAGATATTCGGACCAGCTTGCACGCACCTCAACTATTCCTAGAGGCCCTGAAATTTACGATTAGGTATTCACCTCAGTGGGAATAAGAAGACTCGAACGGTGACCATTGGGGAGCAAATCCAAGATCTGACTAATTGAGCAACCCCTCAAGGTTGTGTACCTAAGAAAATAATATTACAATATATATATTTTTTAAGTCAAAGTAGTAATTATAATAAATTAATTTTAATAATAGTGACATCTAATCAAACATCATAAAAGGTTAAAGCCTAAATTGAAGATGTCTTAAATTATTGTTTGCCAGCTAACTTAAAACAATATCCTGCATCCATTCCATGAATGTCTGATCTCCCATCTGTCAAGTGCATGGTAAAATAATAATAAAAAGAAGAAATAAATAAATTGTCCTCTTAAAGGGAAACAAGTAAAGATTAGTTTGTTTCTAAACATGTTTTTATGTAAAGTTGTAATTAATTAATATTATTTAATTATTTAACAAAGACTATTCATTTGTTATAAATACGACATATTTGATGTAACAACTTTGATGCTACCATAAATTATTGATCGTTCTGATGACAGAATATAAATTAATAATAATAGTATAATCATAGTAAATTTCAATTCTTTAGCTAGAACACCGGATTGGACTAGAATTACATCATTCTCCATTCTAAGATTCAGTACTAGTTAAATTTGACGATCGAGAGTATTTCTCCGAAAATAAAAGTATTAAAGAAAAAGTTGTGCATAAATAATAATAATAGTTAAATAGTGGATACAGATGTTGAAAAAGAAAAGGGTTTTTGGAATTTAGGGAAGTGGCATCGTACGTATACAAGATGTCCGCCATAAAACATACCCCAGCAGACACAGTTTGAGGGACCTTAGTCCGGGAAATACGGGGTGCATGTCATTTTTAAAATGTGGGTCACCCTCACATGCCACCCATGTGAATCCAATGTTTTTCTTTCATTTTAGTGCTTAAATGTTTTGCTTTGTTTTTATTTAGTATTTCGCTCGTTGGACCACTTTGTATTCTTTTTTTTTTTTTTGTTTGGTACGTAGTACTTAACAAGACTTGAATAGTATCATGAATGTACTATTAAATTATTTCTCCTCTCGATATTGTCGAGTAAAGTGAGATTTATTGTGCTACACAAAGAACACAACTTGTTCCGAAAAATTAGAGTAATGCTATTTACATTCAGCGACCGTAATAGTCATCATATGTGATAGATAGTTATTTGAGATATTAACTTGTTATTTGAAGTAATAAAGTTATAGGAAATTAATGTCTCAAATAACAAGTTGTCACATAAGATGACTATTGTAATCTCTGACATTGAATAATATTATTCGAAAAAATAGGATTTAGTACAATAAGTTTTTTGGTATTTGCCTGACAGACAGCATTCTAATATACTAGACAGACCTGTCACACCTATAGCCAAGATCACTCGGATGTGTCCTTGCTTGTCGAGAGTGAAATCAATCAAGAAGTCGGATGCATGGGAAATTAGGATTTTAATATAGTGAGTTTTTTTTTTTATATTTGACGACGGGAAGGCATTTATGACAATTTTTGTGCAAAATACAAAAGCATAATGGAGTAATGCTGAATGAAGATATTACTGCATTCTAAATTTCGATTACTCGACTTAGCGTGGAAATAATGCATGTAAATAATGATAAGTAGTTTTCAAATTTTTTTTAAAGACTAAAAATGAAGAGATTACGAAATCAAGATTTATTCCTACCATCAAACATCTAACAATATTTGTAAGAATTAATTATTGATATTGATAATCTTGAAATCGCCATAATCTCTCCACGCATACGTAATACATGCGTACATGGGGAAATTTTAGAATTGGACTAGACTGATCGGTCCAACCCAGAAATCAATGAACTAGACTCAAACAATTTGGAACATTTTAGAATTAAATTGGTCAAGAGCCAAAACAAATATTGAGTTCAAGAGGAGGGATTTTCACTCGATAAAAATAATGAAAATGACTTAAAAACTGTACAACTCTATAAGAATTGATTAAATCAGAGAATCTAATAACTCATCGGTTGAATTAATGACTATTAAATTGAGTATTTCAGACGAATTAATTGAGACGAGTATGATAATTTATAAATATGAATCTATTCATATACACTTCCAATTGATTGAAACTAAACCTAGTGAAGTTGCACACGAGCGTAACCACGTACCCTCCAAAAACGGACAGATCTATGTAGGGACCCTTTATGTCTTCTCTCAGCCGTTAGATTTCATAAACTTTTCATCCTGACCGTTCATATAATCATGAAAATTCATGTGATATTTATGGGATCAAATGTTTCACAGCTTTTTAATAGCTCAATATTCTTCTCGGGATTGGTGGAAAAGACTTCCATTCCCCTATAAATACTACCCTTTCTTCTACCCTAAACCTACACCGCCATCCCCTACCCCCACCCAATATAGATAGATATAGAGAGAGAAAGTTCATCTTCTCTCTTCTTTTTTGAAGAAACCCTATTTAGGGTTGCAGAAAATGTAGAGGCTGAGGCCCTTGTCATACTTTTCCACAGCTTTCTTGAACTGCATATAATTGTATGGACAAAAGCCCATTTGCAGTTCAATAAAGCTGTGGGAAGATATGGAGAGGGTCATATGGGAATTTTCATTTTCAGGCTCAGATTTTCAGTATGTGTAACTACGGAACGGTATTTTCAGACAACATAGTTTTCTGCTGATGAATCGATTTCATTTCTATGCTATATTCATGTAGATTTACCTTTTTACATTCATGATTAGTTTTCTGCTATTGAATCTTCATTTCTATGTAAAAATTCATGCAGATTTACCTTTTTACTTGCATGATTGTGTACTTGTTTACAGATCTACTGATTTACAGTGTTTCGTATGGTGAAACTCTCAAGAAACATTCAGTTTTGACTTTTGTGTTTTGGCTGTGTGCAGATGCACTTTTGTCCATGTTATTTTGCAGATTTTAATGAATCTGTTTCTAAAATAAAAATTGTCCTTTAATTTTCATCATTCTTAATTCATAGCGTTTCTACACACACACCACACACAGTCAAAACTTTGATATTATGATATCCTGAATTCAGATCTGATAAATAAATGAATAAATGTATAACCCAAGAAAAGATTCATGTAATAGCCATGATTTGTGGGAGTAACAAGTTTTCAACAATTTCAGACAGTCGCTGATTTTCGAATTTTCAGACAGTCGCTGATTTTCCCTTTGTTTTACTTTCTGATGTCTTTATAAAGTTTTTAGTACTCTTCAAATCATATTTTCTATCTCTGTCTCTATCTCCATTTTCAATTTTTATTTCCAGTACAAGCAAAAGATTAAGAGTAAGTTTTCATGTATCTCACTATGTATCAGGATCTCACTTTATTTTCCAAACCATTGATGTTTATTATCTTTCTTTTTCATGTGTTAGTCTAAAAAAGGGTTCTCCATACAATAATTCTGTATAATTTTTCATGTTTTAAGTCTATAGATTACATCAAATTGAAGTCCAATAATTTGAGTTACAAAATGTTCATGGACCACAGGTTTAATTCCATTACCTTTCTCATATGCAACACATCTTCCTCCCCACAAGCCTAATTTAGACAAAATTAAAGCCATTTATAAAAATTAGGTAAAGTATGTCTTGGAAAGATGATGCACAAAAGTTGTCAGCCAGATTTCACCTTGGAAAAGAAAAAACTGTCAAAACTTTTGCAGAAGAACACTAGGGCTTCCCACCCACTGTGGTAGAAAAGAAACATAGAATTAGAGTGTAGTTTTGGTTAGTCGTGCTTAATCGGATTTTGAATCTCGATGGAGCTATCGTTGTTAGGATTGTGAGAACATTTCCCGAACATGGACCAACACCGCCGGTAAGTTTATCGACCCAATTTGTAATTTGAAACCCAATCAACACAATGTAAGGTCATTTCTCAACCACTTTGTCATAATGATGAAAGAAGAGAGCGACAATTGATGTTGTATACCCTATGCAGAACTTTCTTGGCCTAAATTTAGAGCCAGTCTGGATTATTAATAATTAATTAATATAAGAAAACGTGAATTATACATCAATACACCTACTAATCTCCATGATTAGTTACTTGTGTTGTTCCAGCAGATGCTGAATTATTTGTTAACAGGTTAACCTTAAAAAATTTGTGCATATACAAACTTAGCTGGATTTGTTCTCTCCCAACTGCACCGATTGTCTATATATGATCTGTCGGGTTTTACAATGTGTCTGATTCTTTAATTTGCAGTAAGCTTTCATTTTTTTTCGCTTTAATATTCTTTATATGTAAGTAAATTGCCTGCTTTGTGCCCGAAAAATTTGTAAAGTACCTTTCTTCTTTTCGAGTTAAGATTCTTTAATACAATTTGAAGAAAGTTTACTTCTTGCATTGACATTCTTTATATAATTTGCAGTAACTTTCTTCTTTACTGCTATAGAATTAATGACTTACTATGAGGCATGTTTTGTTCTTTTTTGCTGTATTGTAAATTTAGTTAATATACATACTTGTGTGCCCCAGTGGCGTCCAATGAACCAAAGAGAGTGAAACTGATTTGTGTAATCGACCCTGAGACCGAAATTTAGATCATTGTTTGTTACTGATTGGAGGGTCAAGATCTTGATTATCAACTGAAGAATTGATCGTTTGTTCAAGTCAAAAAGATGGGCATTTGTTACCCTGATGGGTTATAGAGTCCTGCTTTTGGCTATAAAGATGGGGTGAATAGATAATACAACTTTGTGCTTTGTCAATTTATGGTGGAAAAAAAATAAGTAAAAGTAGAAATAATTAAAAAGATTAGGAAACAGAATAAGTTTGATTGAACAAGCAAAATCTTCTTCTTGATATGGCTGTCTTTGTATTATTTAAGTCAATTATTATATTAGGAACTTATTATAATTTAGTGCTCCAATCTGCAATAAAATTGCATACCACTTTAATTTCTTGATCCAATAATTATATTCATGCAGACAACAGATGATTTATGCTTTCAATCTCTGATTTTCAAAGGGAATTGACAAAAACATTTAATTAGAAATTACGTATTCGATAACTTGGTAGACGAAATTCAAAACACAGAAGATAAATCTGTCGCAGGTTTTGCATAATCTATATCATAGGGACATAATTTTTCTCTTGTTGTAGCCACATTTTCTACGAGTAATTTAATAGTTAATACTTGATATATTGTTCACCTTTTCCCTCTCCAATATTCCATGTTAAACGCTAAGGGGAAAAGGGGCTTCAACGATGGATTCTTCCCGTTGAAGTCCATAAATTCTGTCAATAAAGCCATTTTATCCAGTAGTGAAAAAAGGATCTGGTTTTAATTAATTTATGTCTTCTTTGAATTGGACAAACAGAATTCTATGTGCCGATGGGCCAGTTTTCACATCAAATGTATGGTCGGCTCATAGATGAAATTTCTTGCAATAATTTCTTGATTACAAGTTGAGGGACGAGTACATGCCAACAGTGACATGACTCCAACACATAGGGACAGAATTATTGCCACTCCATTGGCTTTTTTCACTTTCTCCATATGCTGTTAACTAGGTTTTCTTCTCAATTTATATGTTTTATGCATGAATATTATTATTATTATATAGTTGGCAGCCATGTAAATGAAGAGATACATCATTTCTTAGCAAGTGAAACTGTATTTATGTTTGTCTTTTTGTATTGTCTGTATGTGTGAAGTTTAACTTGTATTGATGTGAAGACTACTCTTAGTAATATTTATTAAGGTGGTTAGCACATTGACATCTTTGGTCTTAATGTCATACTTAACCACGTTTATGGCTGATAAGGCGAATGAAAAATATTAAAGAAGTAAAAAAACTATAATGTTGTCCCGTCATATCTAGTCTTGATGGGACATGACCGTGTTTAGCACTGTTTTACGTAATTATTAAGTTGCTCTGTATATCACTAATAATGTAATAAACATAATGGACGCCTCGAGTAGAACAGCCGGAGAAGGTAAATTATCCTTATAGAGTCCTTGCAAATTATTTTGGGCATCCAAGTAGTTACTTAGAATCAGATATATAATTATGCAAGTTTGTAAATAATTTATTGTTATTCGCCTTACGGTTTAAATGTTAGAGCATGTTTAATATGTAGAGTTGGACATGACAATGAACATAAATTCTACCTAGCTAACCATTTCCAATTTTGTACAGTCGAACATACCAAGCTATGGATTCAAACCAAGATAGTTTAAAGTCTAAACTTGAGCTTTGAGCAGCCACCCTTTCCATTTGTTGTGTGCAATATAGCCAAAATCAACAGCCATGCATTTGATTTTGTCTCAGAGTCAAAGCAAAAGGCACCTGTATTAAGTATAATTAATTAATACTACAAAATAGAGTATCTTTTTAGAGTTAACAGAATAGCCTTGCATTAGTGTCTGTCCAATTCAAACTAATTTGGAAGGACACACACCATCCACCAATCACAACTGCTTCTTTTTCAATATCTTACAGTTTTTGGTACACAAAGCATTAATGGCTTTAATGAAGATTCTTTTTTTTGCCCCTTTCTTAGATTCCATTCACTGTCAAAAAAATTTGTATACTGAGGACTTTCACGAGAAAAGGCATAAAAACTTGGAAATCTTGAGTTAAAATCTTGCTCCCAAGATCTTGAATTATATGGTATGTATCCGAAAGATGGAGGTTCTAAGTTCATCCACTACCAAACATGTCTATAGAATTCGTTGAGTCATCTGAAATGTTGAACTAGACACTACGTAGACTGTGTTAAATAAGAAAATGAGCAATTATACTGTCTAGTAATATCCAACAAGTCCTTCCGAACTTAGAATAAACTCATAAATGGGTAGGTACACAGTTGAGAAGTCATAAACCACTAGCCCATCAACATAATTTTTCAAATACGTGAATGAAACTTGAAGTTCCAACATGAACTCAACCAACAATACTCTTAAATCTACAAGTATCAATGTGTATATCAGTATCAGTATATGTACTGTGTGAAATGTGTGTACATCAAAACATGTATGTACATATTTGTCTGTATCTCTGCATGCGTGCGTGTGTTTTGCCAGCGTGAGAATAGGAAGACGGTAAAAAAAAATAAGTTTAGTTTCAGAAAATGACAAAATTTTATCCTTTTTCGTGGAAATAATGTGTGAGATCACAGTACAGAGGTAAAAACAAAAGGCCAAAAAGTTAGACAAACATCATTTATTGATGATAAGGTGGAAAGATAGGGGAATCTACTCCTGCAACATAAACTGATCATCAGTTTTCACTGCCTTTTGACATTGAAATCCAAAGTAAAATTTAGCATAAAATACTGTAGAAACAATAAAGTCAAAAAGTGCGCTGTAAAAGGATCAATATTCACTCCCTTCTTACGTAATCAAGCAATTTATCAGTAAGCCCTATTCGTTACGCATTAAAATTTTCATTTTCATTCTTCTGCTCATTTTGAATCACACATTTTTCAATAAAATAATATTTTTCATCACATTAATAACTTTTTTTTTTCAACCATACATTCTCCATCAATCTACTATTTCAGAATACATTTTTTGAAAATAATGTTACTCAAACACACCCTAAATTTGTAAAAAATAATTCATCAAATTTATCTACGTGTGTTAACATCTTTATCTTAGGTTAAAACAATAATTATGGGCTTTTCAAAGAATTATGGAAAATTTCATGGCTGTTAGTCTAGAATTTCAAGAATTTTGCAGATTTTCATTGCTGCCAGTCAGAAATTTTAAGAAATTCTTCATGCCTAACAGTCTAGATTTTCAAGAATTATTTTGGAAATTTTCATTTTCATGGCTGTCGGTGAAGAATTTCAAGAATTAAAGAAGGGGTTTCTTGAGAAATTCAAGGAATAATTACCAGTGAGTAAAAAATTCTTCCGATCAGAAGCATTAGAGTGATGCACCAGCCACCAAAGACAATTAATTAAGCCCTAAATTTTCATGTTGTCCCACAGATTTCTTGAACTTCCATCTTCTTCATAATGATCCTCCAAATATACCGATAGAGGGATCTAAATTCATGTCGAAAAAGTTCAAGAAAGCTGTGGAAAAGCATGGAAGGACTTGCAAAATTCATCAAATTTTTACCTCATCAGATCTCTCTCAGGTATTTATTGATTTCTTCTAGTGGTAGAAATGAAAATTGTTATTCTATCTATACATTTATATAGATATAGACATATATGTAAAGAAGGAATAGAAGAAGGGCATGCCATAAAAGTTTGAAGGACCACTCTAGCATATACTATATAGCTTTATAGAAGAGGAGATGAAGAAAGCCCACATGTATCCTGCCTTTTTTCCAAGTTCTCAGTGGGGGGTTGGATACCTAATAATTTCGTATAAAACACCACCCCTCTTGTATATATAATTTATAGGCTTTTCACCCATGTACTGAAAGAATTTCATCAGAAAACTCATAATGAGTGGGCCCGCCGTGTATTTAAAAATAAATAAAAAATTGTGCAGCCTCCACCCTTTGTAAGTGTTCTATTGCATTTCTATGGGTTGTGCTTATGTAATGAAGCACATCTCTAATTTATAATTATGCCAAGTATACATTCCATGAATGACATCTTGGTGTACATTGTATATAAATTCAAAAAGTGCTTGGGTGAGGATGTGTTGTTTTTAAAAACTGTCCAATCATGTATCAACATGTGGCACAATATAAAAAATAATGTAAAACAAGATGTACATGCATGATTGTATAATTTATCATTAAAATTAAATATTGAGAGTAATGAAAATAAAAACATAACATACACTTAGAAGAGGGCTTCGTCTAATCTCTCGCATTGAAAAGCTTATCCCACCTAGAGACGAAGAGTGCAAAACAAAATCTAAAGATGTACTTATTTCGTCGTTGTCATACTCTTTATTACTATGAGTAATGTTATTTATCATCATAATGATGAAACATCGATTATATGACAATATATTATCTCTCACATTTCTCTCTCACTCCCATCCCCCGCTATCTTATAAAAATTAAACTATCAAATCTCATTATTCCACATAAACTGCCACATTAACGATATTTCATTATCGTAATAATAAATAGCATTATTTTATTACTATACACCGAGTATAAAATCTCTAAAGCTCGTGGTTATTTTTGTGTTCGTTTTGTAAATTTTTATTTTTAATGTATACATTAGTTAATACAAGAAATATTGGTTTAATATAATGTAGGCAATTCTTTGAAAATTGGCATTTAATGTTTATTAGATAACTAGGGACATTATTAAGAAACTAAAATTCTATTCATTATATTAACGAGTAAGGTCTAATAGCGTACGCATGTATCGGTCATAAATGAATGGTTATAACTTATTTGGCTCTTGTTTGGTAAAAACTAAAACTAAAACTTTAATTTAAGTCAAAGTCAACAATTAAAGCATGTTCGGATTAAAATCAGATTTTAATTGAAATCAAAGTCAAACAATCAATATTAACTACATCTTTCATGAGTCCCACACATTTTCAAACACACATTTTAAGAACTTCTATCACAATCTACTAAAAAATTTAATTTTAATCCCCATTAAACACCCTCTTAATTTTATTCACACATTTATGGGACCCGCAAACTTCCAACTACACATTTCATTAATTTTTATCAAAATCTGAAAAAAAAAATGATTTTAATTGCCATCAAACATAGATTTAGTCCATGTTTGGTACACATTAAAATTTTCATTTTTATTCTTTTACTAATTTTCAACCACATATTCTTCAATAAAATAATATTTTTCATCACATCAAAAACTTTTCATTATTTTTCAACCACACATTCTCCATCAATCTACTATTACAAAATTCATTTTTCCAAAATAACGTGGCTCAAACACACTCTTAATATTGTCTAGTTCAAGATACAAGCTTTTTTGAAAAAAGAAAAAAAAAGTTATAGAAAATAAAATATATTTGAATTTAAAGGGGTGGCTAATATTTTGATGTTATTAAAGTTTAAAAGCTTTGATAATAGGGTGGTGAAAAATAAAAGGGAAATGATAAGGCACCCATTCCCCCATTACATATCATGTGACATATGATATCTCTTTAATTTAAATGGGAAAATGAGGGTATGGGAGTGTCTATGGTCCCCAAATTTTTATGGTTTTTTCTGCATCATCCACACTAATAAATATTATCTTTGCTAAAATATATAACTGTCAATGAGTAGACATCAATTTGTTATCATTCTGAAAATAATTTATTATTTTGAATAATAAGATTTTATGAGACTTGGGATATTAATTATTGGTACTTTGATTTCTAGTTAAAGCTACGAAAAATGGTCCGTCCTACACCAACTTATGATACTAAACCTACTTCCTATGATTTTGTTACTTCCTAAAAGTTTGAAAATTTGTTGAGTAAAAAGATTGACAAGAGTTGATGATTTGAAACGATGTGAAGATATAACAAAAGATGTGAAATACGAACGAATGGTAAAAAGTTCTCTTTTGTTAATATTGTTCCATTCTTTTCGAGTAATTTTAAGAGGATTTTGGGTTTTATTTCGATTAGGAAACTTGATTTCGTACTGACTACTAATGGAAACATTTGCATGCTCATTTTTTAAAAAAATCTCGATTCTTAAATACGTTATTTTTTTTAGAAGAATATGCATTTTTATCGACTTGAACAAGAAACCTAAATCATGTACAAGTTAGTAACTTCATGAAATAAAATTAAAATTCAGTGACTAATATGATAAGAAAACAAAGTTCAACGCCTAATCAAATAAATATTAACATACTGACCAAAAAAGGTCTGGAACTTAATTATTTTTTCACTGAAAAAAAATCTCTTTTTTCCATATAATTAATTAATGTTGTGGTTCGGCGCAGCCTTCACCGCTGAGACAAATAGACAGTCACGTGACGTTAGTGCTTTGAATGGCCACTTTATACACAGCCGCACTTTTGAGAGTTTCTGTCACGTGCGGCGGCAATCCCGTCGACGTACTTTCAGTGTCGTCTTCATAAACAATGCCCCACATTTTCCTCTCAAATGCTCATGCCACCCAACCCCAGTACCCCACGCCACCCCCTAACTCCACCCACCCTTCTATCCTTAGTGAAAATAAAATGAAAAGATTTTTAAAACGTAGAAAAAAGAAGTTAAATTGAAGTTATCATCTCGAAATTTATGGTTTCGTGTTCTATTTCATCAGGGTTCTTTTCACCTTCATTACGGTACTACCAAGAATATTTCATACTACTCGGATAATAGTGTAAGCCAGTGATACTTTTTGCTATTAAACTTTTAATCTCTATGAAGCACATATCTTCCTCTTGCAACTTGCCACTTGTATTATTGTCTTACAAGTTACAACCTCACTTCAAATCTCTTACATTTATTCCGTAAACTTGGTGTTCCTAACCTTCGTGTATTAGTTTTCGCAAGGAGGACAGCTTTTTGCTTAATAATTCTCCGACCCTTCCACTTTCTACCGCTAGATAGATTTACGAAACAATTCCTATTTTAAGCGACTTGAAGGTTAACTCATATTTTTTGTTTAATTGTACCTATGAAAAACCTTTCTCGAAATAGTAATGAATGAGATAATTTTTAAAATTCAACGACCCTTTATTGATTTTTGCAATGTTCAATGACCATTTGAACTATTAACCCGGTGAGTTTACTTACAAAGTAAATGAGTAAGTTCTCAAAATAAATAATTTTTTAACTACAATAGTAATAAAAGCAGCTTTTGAGATTGTTTGACTAATTTTATAAAAGTGTCTTTCTAAGGGTTAATTTTACAAACGGTCACTAAATTTATCTAAAAATTACAAAACGGTCACTAAAGTTTAAAACTTATAGAAACGGTCACTGAAATTTCATGTGATTCCACAAATGGTCGCTGAAGTTTTAATTTATTTCACAAACGGTCACTGAAAGACCGTTATGATTTTGATTTAAACTTAAATGACAAAAACACGTGGAAATGGAAACTTGATCATCTCAAGTGCAAATTTCTTGCTATTAAGTGCTACTTTTGGAGTAAATTATATGGAAATTGTAAAAGTGATATTTTAATTAACGTTCCGTCTATATATGTATAAGACTAAAAAATTTAAATGTGAGATATAAATATTTTTCTATATTTTTAGTGA
>CAIGRH010104927.1:0-26494 GCA_903798295.1 Fraxinus nigra | reverse complement strand
TTTTTTTTTTTTTTTGCCAACTTTCAACCAGAAATTGCCAAGTACCCTGCATGATATTCTGTGAACAAGCCCCTAAGTGTATTTTATTTATTTAATGGAAAATGAACTCCATTTTAATTTTAATGCATTTTTTTTATTTCTAAAAACATATTTTTCAATAAAATAATATTATACGTAAACGTAAAATTTATCCTTCCTTTTTTACCACACGTTCTTAAAAAAATTATTATTCAAAAATATATTTTTCCCTCAAAACTAAGTCCTTGTTTGACAACCATTATTTAAAAACTCTTTTTCTACTTAATCACTTTTAACCACACATTCACACTATAAAATATTTTGTACGTAAACTAAAAAATCACATTCTCCTAAAAATCACTATTCAAAATATTTTTTTTTTTGAAAATAATGATCACTAAGCAGAGGCTATTTATAATGGAGCACAAACGGGGGCTAAATGTATTCTATAGCTTTCCGTAAAAGCTCGATTATTAGATAAAAGAGCATTTAACCTTCAAGAAGTGCTTTTAGACTTGAAAAAACCTTCAAACACACTCGCTTGTGTGGACCCTTTCTATTTATTTAATATTTTTCTCTCCAAAGAAACAATAAAAAGGAGAAAAAGTTATTAGGCTAGACATTGGCGGATTTAGCATTAGGTTTCAGTGTCACTCGAGGATTTTCGTACCTTGCTTAAAATGCAAATAATATATTTGGTAAACGATTTAATTATTTGCTGAATGTAAATTAAGATTTACCTTTTGGTAAAGATATAATTTATACACTTTGAGGTTTTCTTTATTAAAGTTTTCTCATTCATCTATGAACTTACTCTTACGCTTACATTAAGTAATGAAATTATTAATAGAATAGAAGTGATGTGTTTATATAGTTTATATGATTTTCTTATTTGTTCCTCATATTTGTTGAGTTGTAAAACTACGAACATTTCATATTTTGTTGATATGGCAATAGCTTAGTTGAACGTTGTTCGATATGATATTTTAATGTTATCTTACAATACGTTTTAAATCATCATGATAAATTTTAGTTTTTATATTATTTTTTACTGTAATTTACATTTTGTTTCATGTGTCCCACACCTAAAAAGACAGGAGTAATGCGTACAGGGTGTGAAAGTAGCATTACTCAAAAGATAGTGACCCCACACCTCGAGCTAGATGCCTTTAACCATTGTGTCAACCCGATGGACTGAAAAACATGAGATGATATCTTTTGTCAACTCGCTTCACACTCTTAACAATAAGATGTTAATAGACCCCATAGTAACAATGGGATGGTAACTTCTGTCAACTCGTGTCGCGAAATCGGGAACTGGATACGCGTGGAAATCGCGGAATTAATTTGAAAATACTTTATTTTTAAGTGACCTCGACTCTACCATGTAGCTAGCTATGTGAGAGGAACATTTTCCTCTTTATATTGCATGATTTTACATCTACGTGATAATTCATACTAACCACGATACAATATTATGCTAGACTAAGCGTTTGTTTGATGCCCCCAAAAATAGAGTTTCAATTTTTTTTCTATAGGGTTATATTAATAAAAAAATTACCTACCACCTAACATACGGTAATTTTTGGTTCAAGACTAAGACTCATTGGAAACCGGATTTCCATTCATGCCCTCATTTACAACGTGGCAATTTATAACATTGCCATTGTAAGATGTGGTTAATTATACAAATGCATTTGAGGGTAGATCGAGAAAAAAATGATATTGCCTTAAAACGCAACTTACCGTTCAATCTTCAAAGGCCCACTATACTATTGAAAATATTATTTTCCATCTAAAATAATGGGCATCAATTAGTGATCCCCGCCTCGAATGGGGCAAAAAATCCCGCATCGACAGGTTGGCGGGGCGGGGCGAGAGTGCCCAGTCCCGAAGTGCCCCGAACCCGCCCCGTGAAGAATAAAAAAAAAATAATTAACTACAAATTAAAAAAAAAATTAATTGAATTTTTTTGAAAAAAATAAAGAAAAAGGGAGGCAGAAAAATGGGGCAAGCCCGCGCCCCGAACCTGCCCCGCCCCGTCTAAGGTAGGGCGAGGCGTTGGGCGGGGTGAAGGTGCCATGCCCCGAACCCGCTCCATTGCCATCTCTAACATCAATTAGACGCTAAGTTATGTCGCGTCCATTTAGAATCCTGCACAAGTAGGATTAATGGACCGCCCAATTTCGCATATTTTCACTAAGCTAATATAATATGTTGATGTCTCTAGGATAGAAAAGTTATCGTTTAATAGCTTTTTTGCTGGCCAATCAAACCTATTCCTAGCAATTGGAAAAGTTGTACTATTGATCTTTATTGTTTAGAGCATGTTTGGCAACCATTTTGGTAGAAACAAAGAGTTTTGAATAGTGATTTTTAGGAGAATGTGTTGTTAAAAAGTAGATTTTTTTTTTAATTATTTGTGTAAAGTATTTTATTTTGCGAATGTGTAGTTGATAATGATCTTGTAAAAAATTATATAGTAAATTAAAGAGTGTCAAACATGCACTTAATTAGAAAGTTAGTATCGAACTTTAAAAACTCGATTAATCTTCATCAAAATGGTCACGTGACTCTTACGAAAGTATATCTTACTTAAATTTGGGAGCATAATTTTAATTCGAGAAGCAAAATATAACTTGATAAGTTTGGAACAAAATTGATTTTAGATTAGCTTAGTCTATTGGAGATTGGTTAAGAAGCTAATTTGCTCACATTTAATGGCTGAAAGCCTAGTTGTCATTGAGACAATAAGTTGGGGTGAAGGATGCAATTTTCTCCCTTTTATCTCACGGATGCAAACAATTAAACTCTACTTTTCATTGAATTATTTACTGAATCCCACTTTTTACTTTTTCTTCCACTTCTTTTTGGCATTTTCTATAGTAAAAACTTAAATGATGTGATGACACAATTAATTATCTTTTGAATTGAGTTAATATAATTGTAAGAGGGGAGAGATACTTGATATTTAAAAATAAATTAAATGTACTTTTAAGTTACTTATTTATAATTTAAAATTACTTTCTTTACCTACAAAATTTCAACTACTTTCTATCAAGTCTTACTTTTCAAGCAAAACTACCTTTATCTTTAATATTACATTAAATAAATTATGATGAGCTTTGCACTTTATCTTGAACTAATTTAAAGAATTTATTAATTTGGTCATTAGTTGAAAAGAATTTTATAATTTGCTTTTGCTTTTGCTTTTACTCTTCTTAGTTTTAGTTACATCCCCTATTTACAAGAAATTTTCAGATTATATAAATAAATAATTATTAAATATTAAAAATTGATTCTATCGAAGCAAATATTTCTTATTATGTACATGTAGTAGGATCTTGTTAAAAGTTCAAATTATTAAAAAATGACTCGACGACTTGACGCTTTCATGTGCGGGCTTGTTAGGCCCGCCTTTCTTTATGTCGTTTCGGCCCAACATTCTTGTCTTGCGAAGATCTTAACACTAGTATCTTGAGTTTACTGAAATATTTGTAATTGTCAGATAATTTCATCACTCAATAGTCAATACTTAAAAAGGAAAAAGAAAAAGAAAGTACCATCTAATGAGATTGGATAACTCACAATCTAGGATAAATTGCTATTCAGGCGCGGAACAGTTAAACTGCTATTCAGTAGTAGAAAGTAGAAGAAGATATCTTTCTGTTGAAAATGATGATAATGACGACGAAATGAAAATAATCATACATAACCTTTACCATACTTGCACGTAATCTCTTGATCATAGGTTGTAGCCTATTTTCTGGTCAGATTAAAAAATTCCCACTAGTTTATCTGTTTTCATTTTTAATTAATTAAAAAAGGTTATGATGATAAAGAAATCAACATAAATTTTACAAGAAAGAAAAAACAGCTCATAAGGATGATGATGGGAGTTGTGTAGGACCACTGTATATTCCGCCTGCACCAAATACAGACATACTCTTCCAGTAAGCACTTAACCACACACAAAAATTGAAAATTCCCAGCAAAAATCATATTTATCTGTGATTGTGAACGAATGCTCAGATGATTTATCATCTCGAAAAGATTTATGAGTATCTTCCCAGTGCCCTCTCACAAATTTTGATTCCGTTTCTTTTCTAGATTTTTGCTGGAAATAAGCAAGAAAATGCGTGAAACTCCTTTGGATATTTTCTGAAACACATTTCTTTTTATTTTTGGTTCTGCAGTGGATTGATTGCTTTTTTGGGTTCCTTTCTTTTCTTGTTTGTACTGAAATTATTCGATTAGAAAAGTAAAAATGAGTGTGACGTGTCTCTGTGCATGGTCTCTCTATCTCTCTCTCTCTCTCTCTCTCTCGATACTCCTGTTTCTCGTTCATTTTCTTTTTCATCCGTGACTGTAATTAATGAGTCTGCCATGGCTGACTAAGTCTTTCTCCGTTTCTATCTGCACTTTTTTATTCTTTATTTTTTTTTCACTTTTTTTTTCTTGGTACTTATCATCTTTAATCCTCTTCTTTTTGCAGCTTCAATCGTTTTTCTTGTATGTTCTTTTTCTAGTTTTCATGTTATCGTAGAGAACTATGGGTTATCTGATGGTGTTTCATTTTTATTGCAGGTAGAACAGGGGCAGTTCAGTGATTTGTGATTATTGAAGTTTTTATTTAGATTAAAACCCACCTAACAATTCAAGCTAATTAATCACAATTAATGTTAATTTGTGGTTGACACATAAAATGGGAGATGTCATGGAGAAAAAGAAAAGTTGAAAGTAGGTTCATGTGATTGCAATTATAAGTTAGTTAGGCACATGAATTTTTTTTGAAAGGTCTTCGTTTCTTGAAATTGAACACATGATCATTTGAGGAAAAGAGATGGAGCCTTTGAATCCAAAATCTCTTGAGAGAGTTGTTTCACAGAGAGCTTTTCAGATGGGCAGTTCATTCCCATGCCAATTATGTGTGGTGGGTTTTCTCTGTGGGGTTTGCCTTACCTCATTTTTTCTGGCTGCTCTTACTTCATTTGGTGCTTCTGCCTTTGTTGGTATTTCATTTTCAACATTTTCAACTGGAACTCCCTCTTTGAATTCTAGCCCAGTAGCTATCAGTAAGTTCAATTTTCTGCTTATCTCCTCTGTTTTAATATTTTTTATTTTATTTTTTGCTGTTATTATTGTTGTTGTTTAGTCTAAATTTTTTATTTTGGATCGAATTTTGGAGTACTATTTTGATTTGGATTAGAGCATTGCTTGTTACTTGTTATAGCATTAACGTGTTTTAGTATTTGAAATTCATGAGTTATTTGAGGTTGTCTAAATTCATCCCACGGGCTACAGTAAAAAATACTAAGGAATGTTTCTTAAATGTGAATCTGAAGTAACTTAAAGTGGGAATCAATGCTTTGGACTTTAGACAATTTCATGATAAACAATTCACTTTAATTTCATGATAATCAATTCACTTTATCCAATGGCATCCTTTTTGTGCAAGTAACCCCAATTTGTCATTGACGTGAAGTTGATAGCCATTTTTTGAAGTTGTGTTAGTTACTGATGTGGTCTAGAATGATGGCAACATCCGGCTTTCTAGTATATGGTTATGAGAAGAAATTAGGAATTACAACATTGGAAAAGCAGTAAATCTTAGTAAGCACTGGTCCAGACACAGAGCATTAAAACTGACAATTTTGAAAATATGTGAATATAAGATAATCATTATATAGAATTCTACTGTTTAGTTGCAAACATTAGAAATTTCTGCTTGCTACGGTGTATTTAGTTTGTTTACCGTTTGTCCTGAGAATCTCCCTCCTAGTGTCAATTCTCTTGAAATTTTGGGCTCCCTAAATCCTACAATCCAGCAGAAAGTTATTAATAGTTTTCTCCTTTGTGATTTTTAATTTAATTTTGTTGGAATATACAAAATTGAGGCCACTGTTTCACAACTTTCAGATTTCACTACAAGTACTTCAATCACTGTTGGTTGGATTAACAAATAATGCATTAATTTGTTGTGTGTTAGATGTTACAGGTGGAGACATTAATGCGATACAGAGAGAGAGAGAAATAGTTATGCATTCACAGGGAAGTACTAGCCCTGGAAGGAACGAGAAAGTGTCTTCACTATATTCAGCATGGAGTGATTTACTTAGTAAATCAATAGATGAGAATGGTCAATTCTCCCAGTGGACCATTTTGAGAAAATCCAACGTACCAAAAGCCCCTCACTTGGAGAACTGCAAGTTGAGTGTGGAAGTAAACCAACGTCTTGATAGGCGACTTCGAAATGAGTCTTTCCCGCCTTGGACAATTTGGAAAGGACGGTTGGATGACTTCCCACTGTCTATAACTGATGAGCAGCTGAAGAACTACAGGGATCAGATGATATCTGAAGGATCTTATCCTCCCTGGGTAAGTGTCATCATGTTTTCTATTTATCTTTTGAAGATTGACTTGACGAATCTCAGATAATTTGGTAGGGATATACCTTTTGAAGAAAGAATGATCCATTGTTTGCTTGAATAGTAGCATGCAGCCTATGTTGTTTATGAAGAAATTGTTAATCAGTTAGACAAAGAACTTCATTCTGCATCATTGATTGTAGCAATTAAGATCTGATTGTGCCTTAGAGTTGTCGGAAATGTGAGTCTCATGTGGAGGAGACATGGAGAAAGGGAGTGCATGCTCCTTCCTATTGTGTACTGGACGAAAGATAAAAATATTTACATGGAAATGTAGGGGTGTGTGATCTACTGTGGATGTGAGAGGGACCTCAAGCAAATTGAGAGTTTGAGGCAAAAACTTTGTACGGATCTTTTCAAGAAAATAAAGAAAAATAATGAAGGCAGAAAACTAGGGGTTGAGTTGCCTCTGTAGTCAGAGAAATATAATCACTAATTTAACTAGATAAAGTCATCCAAACTACATTAACTGGGTGTTTGGTGGGGATTAAAATTAGATTTTTAGTAGATTGTGATATAAATTTTTGAAATGTGTGGTTGAAAAGCTGTGGGAACCATGTAAGATGTGGTTAATATTGATCGATTGACTTTGACATAGATTAAAATCTGATTTTAATCCGAAACAAACAAGGCCTAAGTTAGACCCTGTTATTTCAACTAATGTTTACATTAATCCTGGCATTTGTTACTAATCTATGGATCTTTACAGATCACAGGATCTGACGAAGAAAACTACCCACTTACCAGGAAAGTACAACGTGATATATGGCTTCATCAGCATCCAGTAAACTGCAGTGATCCTAGTGTAAGGTTTCTAGTTGCTGAATGGGAGAGATTGCCTGGATTTGGTATTGGAGCACAAGTTGCCGCAATGTGCGGTCTTCTTGCTATTGCAATTAACGAGAAAAGGGTTCTTGTCACGGACTACTATAATAGAGCTGACCATGATGGCTGTAAAGGTAAAACCTGAGGAGTTAACATATGTGATTGACAATTTCTAAAAGTTCTATAATACATTTTGTTTTTTGTGTTTAAGTTATCACTTGTTCAGTATTGAACACCAGATATATTCTTAATGTTTTGTGTAGGTGCTAACCTCGTATAATTAGCATCATTTACTAATAAGAATTCCTAATGAGTTGTGCCTCCATTTTCTTCTATGAACATGCTCTTCCCAGTTATTTGCAGTCTTCCACACTGATGAAATTTAAAGTTGTCAATCCTAATATTACGATTAGTTCCATAATCGCTCATTAGCATGACATCAAATTACTGATTACATTGACAATATTTGAGTTAGTCTTGAAAGTCGTGGATGATTCGCCATCTAGAACAAAATCGGATTCTTACTTTGTCAAACTACATTTTCATGGTTACAATACTTCACCTTATGAGAAATTTGCACGATTGATTAAAAAAATTAGTCATTTTTCTACAGGTTCCTCACGCTCTAGTTGGTCTTGTTATTTCTTTCCCGAAACCTCCCAGGAATGTAGGAAGCGTGCATTTGAGCTAATGCAAGAAAAAGAAGCCTGGGAAAAGGGGATTATAACAAAGAAAGGCAATTATACTTCAAAAGAAATATGGGCTGGTCGGATTCCTAGGTAAAATGTTATGCATATTATCAGACTTCTCTCCTCTACCTCAATTTCTTCTAAACACAAAGTGTACCATCTAAAGAAGCGGAACATGACAATTTTGTACTTCAGGATATGGGGAAATCCTTGGAGTATCATGCAGCCAACTACAGAGATAAATGGGAGTCTCATTGCTCATCATCGCAAAATGGACCGTCGGTGGTGGCGAGCACAGGTGTTTTTAATGTGGCAATTATCATGTGATGCCATCTTGTTTACTTTAAAGGCATAAGTATTGAATAGATGTAGTATGAATGGGAATCCTATAAGTCATTTGTCAATAATGTAGTATGAATGGGAATTATACCTCAATAAAATATAAAAATTTCAAGTCAATAGGTTTTTTGGATCTTTGCCTAATATAATTAACGTCTTTATCAGGCTGTGCGCTACCTGATGAGGTTTAATTCTGAATATACATGTTACTTACTAAACAAAGCACGACAAGCTGCATTTGGATGGGAAGCTGCAAAAATGGTTCTTATGTCATCTTCCAGAGATTTTAGAGAGGTTTGTAATTCTTAATCCACCGGTGTTCACTGAAATTTTAGTGGAATTTCATATTGGTCACTCTTCCCATGTTCATCATTCAACTTAAATTTGTTTCAGATTTCTATCTGAATTTAAGCATTTTTTATAATCAAGCTATTCCATCAATGTCTGATAGCTTGAACAGATGTGACAGTCTAATTCGAAATAACTTGACTGCCATGTCAGTTTTCCAGGAATGGACGGAACGATTAGCTTAAAACAAAGTATTAAGTATTTAACTTCCGTGTCCAACTTGAAATAAATTTAAGTTTAGTGACGTGCATAAAATTTCGTTTCAGGTTTAGTGATCACCAGTGTATTTATCCCCATTTTGTGCCTTCCGTAATTTGACAGGGTTTATTTTCAGTTTTCATAAGTGGTTTTTCCCTTTTCTGCAGGAATTAGAAGATAACAATGTATCTGAAATTGAAAAATTCGTGTGGTCAAATCAGAAACCATGGATTCCTCACCCTTTGTTAAGCATGCATGTGAGAATGGGAGATAAGTCGTGTGAAATGAAGGTGGTTGGATTCAATGAATATATGCATCTAGCTGAACGAATCAGGGAGCGCTTTCCTCATCTTAACAGCATCTGGCTATCTACTGAAATGCAGGTTATCTCAGTCCTAAATCCTTTGAATCTTGGAATAAATGGTCTAAGAATGTATGGCTAAGCTTAAAAAGTCTACTTAATAAATAATAACAAGTTTTAAAAAAGACTACTTTTTTGATTGGTAATGTTCTAAATAAGTTATTTATTTTGAGTATTTCACACTAAAGTAAGTTACAAAATATTTTTTTCTACTTGAGAGAGAAAAAACCAACATGTCAAAATGTGTGGAAACAAAAAGTTATAATTTTAATTTTTTTTAAAGGTTAGTCAGATATTCTCCCTGCTGTCATCTTACAGGAGTATTCTTTAATTTCAGGATGTAATTGATAAATCAAAATCTTACCCTCATTGGAAATTCTACTACACGAACGTGACACGCCAAGTGGGGAACACCAGCATGGCAACTTATGAAGCCAATCTAGGCCGGGAAACAAGCACAAATTATCCTCTTGTTAATTTCTTGATGGCTAGTGAATCTGATTACTTCATTGGAGCATTAGGTTCCACGTGGTGTTATCTTATTGACGGTATGAGGAATACTGGAGGAAAAGTTATGTCCGGTTACTTGAGTGTCAACAAGGATCGATTTTGGTAGTGCCATTGCTGATTAGAAGCTTCTAGTTACTATGGCATCGTCCAATGTGAGGTTCATACGGTCGAGCCATGTAAAGACTGCCAGCCGTTGGACTTGCTTGAAATGTGAGAGGAAGAAATGGAAGCGTCACTTTTGTAAATAAGATAATTTTAGATGTAAATCCTGAATTATGGAACTCTTGTATGTTATGAAAGAGGAATTTTTTTTGCACCCGAAACAAGCTAACAAACTTTTTACATGTACTAACGTAAATAGAAGCATATTATATATATTGTTCTGAATGTTGCATATGAATTTACTTCTAATGATTGCCAATGGAAAATAAACAGGCATGAATATACCTGCTTAAAAGCAGCTTTTCATGTGCTTATTTGTCATGAACTTTTGCTTAGCTCATATTGATGGTTTTCAGCATTTGATAAATTTCTCGTGGGCGGTGTCTGTTGTCACTTCTCGTGTGACACAAATTTCTTGCCCTTTGCCGTAGGTTATCAAAGTGGCAGATTTTCCATTGTGTCTAGCCTCTTCTGCGATGAGTTTGGGTTAAATTGGGTTCCTAGCCTAATGCAGGACGATTGCCCTCCGTTCAGAGATCAATTTTTGGCCCCGAAAAATATTTGGCAGACCTGTTCGAGGAATAGGCACGCCGAAGGACCAATGCAGTGCTGCCAAGCATCTATTTATCTGGTACACAATTTCCCTATGCAAGGAGAATAATCATTTTTTAATGTGGGACATACTATCTTTTGTGTCTTGTATGGCTCCACACCGAGCGAATATGCAACAATAGCCTCTCAAGTTCGAGTCTACTATTTATGTTAGGTTTGAAATCTATAGTTGTTACTAACTTTTTCAGGCCGATGTGGCTACACGCCAGGTGACGTATTTATGGTTGTTGCTAACTTTTTTGGGCTTATGTGACTCTAAAAGGTGTAAAAATAATTATTAAAGATAATCAATATAATAAAGCAATCGAATTAAGATTATTAAAAGCATTTTCAACTTTTGAAGTACAAAGAGTTATTGGGCATAGCAATAATTGTGAGTTTATGCCCTTGTTTGAGCCCCCATTAGAGTGTGGCCGCATTGATAGATGTGTTCATGAAGTGGGAGCAATTCCTTTCTTTATTCAACTTTTTGGGATTATTGACACTTTTTATTCATTAAAAATTTGACAGTTGATTGAAAAATATATTGACAAGATCAATATATCAAAATCTGCTAACTCACACGAGTGTAAACCATTGCAACAACATTTATGTACATGTAGCACAGTCCGACTTTTTAAAGGTAATTTGCAGGTTCATATTTTGGCATACCATTCTTACCCTCGACTACAACAAAGGAGACTCAATTAGGGATGATATTAAACACCACATATATTAATATTTCTACGGATTAACATTCTAAATATATACTATTGTAAATCGTATATTAGTGTAGCATGTCATGTTGTCATTTTATTTAAAAATTTGAGTTGCTCGAGAAGGGATTAATTTTGAAAACAATTAATCTCGTGTTTGTCAAATTCATTCTTATTAAATGGCTGACATGTACGCATTTTCATAGCCGAGTGATAGTGATACTTGATTATAGCATCTTTCACTTTCGATATAACATTAAACTAATACGTTTAAATGGTTAAGTTACTAGAAGACGACACCTTTATTTGCTTAAATTAATCTTCGACATTAAATTGGCAACGGAGAAAATTTGTCACGTGCGTCTTTCTTTACGTGTTCTATCTGACATTTCTCAATAGCTGACTCCCATAGAAACGTGTCTCACTTCAAAATTTTAGAGACGGGTCCAAGTTGACAAGTAAATTTAACGTTATAGCAGAGACAAACATTGAAAACTGATAATGTAACTATAACAAAAGGTTGTAAACCAACTTGCTCTTTTTAAAAGATTGGAAACAAACTATATATTTGAAGACCACTGGGGCAATTTTCCCTAATTCATTAGGCAGCCAAAACAGAAGGTGCAAGCCTGAATATAGTGTAAATTTTAAATATAAAGAAAGTAATTCCTCTAAAGACACTGCATTACTAAGCAAATTTAACAGACAAGAAAAAAGAATTTGATGATGCATCAAGCAGAAGAACCACTGTTATCACAACACTAATCCGTAAAGGGAAACTGTACTAGGAATAGAAAAGAACATTTGACTCTAAAAATAATTAATTATATATATTTTTTTTAAGAACTACAAAAGGGAAAAGCCCTACTAGTTGTAAACTAACGTGATCTGTAACCAATTAGCGACCAGCCATTTGGCCTGCTCTTGCCAAGCCTCAGTAATCTACTACAAATCACTATGCATTGGAATTAACAATTCTTTAGCTTGGCAAGCACGCTATGCGCATATAACCTCAAAATTTCATTGGCAGATTGATCCCCTTTGATCACTTCTCCCCCAAAATTACTCCTCTACTGCTAGATAAAAGCATGTTACAAAGAATCACTAAGGACACCTGAAGACAATTAATAAGAGTCGTGAGAATGGTGAAGAAAAGAATTCGAAGAACACAAGAAACTAAATAGGTAAGAAGTAATTAATTATTTAATACCTCATCTTGGTATTACAAACTGCATCTCAACGTATGTAAAGGAGTCATCATAAACGGAAAATGAGTCCTCATCAGATAGCTTTCGCTATGTCTAAGAAAAGTGTGTGAGAGAGATTGGTCCTTCAAGCACTTTTTTAAATAAATGGTAGTAGAGATATGATCAATTTTTTTTGTTCAATAGAACTATAGAATAGCTCTTGAGGAGGAGTTATTATGAATACCTGGTATGAGTTTTCAAAAGTGCTTATTTCATTATTCCAATAGACGCGTGTAGACTAATTTTGAATCAAAGTGGTGCACAGAGGTGGTCATAAAGGACAATTCCCTCATATTTTCAAATATGCAACCGCCAAAAAAGAGGGCAGCTGATGCCATGCTCATTTCTAAGGGGGCAATGTTCTGCAGGACTTGCATTTAAGATGAAATCTACAGGACTAGCTGACTAGGAGGTGAAGCCAGTTCAGTTGTTTGCCAAGATCAACAATGTAAATGTTGATGTTATTGGGGATGGTAGGATATGATGGAAAGGTGAAAAGAATGAATTACTAGAGACTGCTGCAGGCAGGGGTGGATGCTTGCACCTTATTGCATTATGCGGAGAAAGAGAACCTAGTGCTATTTTAAGGCATAGAGAATTAAAAATAAAAAACAAAAAATGACAAATTTTCTTTTCTTTTCAATAATCGGTAGCTCCTAATCTGTGTCTCATAATGTATAGATTCTTGGAAAGGTTTGTGAAATTTTCTTGCATTTAATTGAATTCTCGTTTAGTGGTTTACATAAACATTCTTTCTGGTTCAGTATAATCCATATCCATTCTTGGTTGTCAAGAATCATGGCTATGCAAATTAACATCTGATACTCTTTTCTTGTCTCCATTTTACCTCGTCAAAATGACTGATGATTGTCCATATGGAGACCCATAAAGTCTGACTCTTGTTACTTTAGGCTCAAAACACAGTAATTATCAATCAAAATAAAGGGGTGGTGATGCACTAAATCCAGATGAAATCTTGATCATCAGAATGAAAATTAGTAGACTGAAAAAGAACTCTATCCCGAGGTCAACAAGTATCTCACCATAAAGAACTCAAAAGGGAGCCTCAAGAGATTCGTCCCAGACATCTGCACTTCCATTTGAGGCATCTTCTGCATCTTCCTCCATTGATAGCCTAATATATTCTCTGTGCGCAAAGCGATCCCACTCAGTCAAATTTGGGTTCTCGCGTTCCTGTTCAGGAATTAAAAGTAGGGGGGAATAAATCATGCCAACCCTGCTAAGCATATTGAAATCGCAGTCATCAAGCATGCACTAAAAATAATGAAGCTGCAAGCATTACCTGGCGAATTAGAAACGGATCGCGAGTTTCAAAAGCCATGAACTTATTGAGGTTAAAAAGGATGTTGAAAACACTGCCAGAGAGCTTGCTGCTCTTTAGGTCGTGCAACATAAAATAGCTATCGTCCTGAGTATGAAATAATTCTTGTCACAGGAAGTTATAAAAAGTATAAGGCAATTAGAATTGAAGTACAGCGTGTGTCATCAAGGATGCATCAACTCAAAAATCTATATGATACGAGTATGTTTGGGAAGTGTTTACAAACAATAGTATTTATAGATAGATAAAAATGAGTGGTGGAGAAGTGGATAGTACTTATGGGTTCTACGAAATGTGTGGATAGAAAATAGTCTAACTTTTGTAAACACTTGCCGAACATAAGTATAAACTGACATTTGACATCAAATAGGAAGTGTCTACGAGAGCAACTTGTTCAGCCGCAATGTTCACAAGATGCCAATACGATTCAGTTCTCAGAACCAGCACTCTTCAGAATTTTTGCATTAAGTTCTACCTAGGATGTCATAAAACTCACAAAGTTCAGGTTGATTACAACCCGATCATGGTCTACTTCGCTCAGTTAGTCAGTTTCTTCTAAGCTTAATTTTTCTTTTTGATAAGAAGTGGAACATTATTAATCAAAGGACTGTATTTCCTATTCATGGAGAAGGACAAGGTCCTCTATACACAAAATTAAAAATTAAGAAAAGATTACTTCTTTCCAATTAAAAACTAGTGAAAAGGACACCCTCCCGTGGACAAAGAGGCCCATAACATGGCTAGGAATTTTGGCTTTTCCTATAACTCAGAAAAAAACTTCCGATTTTCCTTAATCTCTACCATTTCTTTCAGTCATATTGCCCAAAGAATGGATGAGACTACTGATTTCCACAATAAAACCCCTACTAACTGAAACAAATTGGCTTTTGCATCTAATGGTACACATCCAAGCTAAACCTGCTTCCTGTAACAATCTACACCATAATATCCTTGCTACTTTACAATGTAAAACGCATGATCAAAATATTCCAAATCATTTCATCAGATTATACACTATGAACCAATGAACGAAATCACAAGTATAGATCTTCCTATGAAAAACCAACCTAAAAACTTTAGAATGTAAAACAGAAAGTCATTATATTCAGAATCCTTTCTTCAAATTACACACTATGAACATTTGAACTAAATAACATGTATTGATCTTCCCTTGCAAGCCATCTAATCAATCATTATAATAGTGCAAAAGTTATATGATTTCCAAATGCACTTAAAAATTAAAAGATTGGGTAACAAGGCAAAACAACCAAAGCTTAGACATAAGACTTACAGGAAAATAATCCACTATTTCACCTAAATGGTGAGGTTAAAGGAAAAATTCAAGGATAGCTAACCTAGAATTTTTCTGTCTACAAGTTTCTAGGAAGTTAGAAGTGTCAACTCATGCCTCCATTTGGAAGAAAACCAGCATACAGAATAGGAATATACAGATTATATAATTAAGAACACTACCATCCCAAACATCTTCCGAAAACGATATCTTTTTACACCATAACGACCTCATGTCGTGAACCAGATAAATGATTATATAAACTTCCAGGAGTTTATAAACAAGCCTTTGAATGTTGTTTTGTAATCCCATCTTGGGCCAGACCATCTTCTAAGCATGACTCTTGAACAATTAAAAGGCCCATGCAGTCACATGCTTTAAACACTAAGCTAGAACTTCATAATAATTTAGCAAAATAATGATACTACCAGAAAAGCATAACAAGCAATTGCTGTAGAAGAATTTAATTTAAAAGAAAAGTTATATTGCTCCACGGAACTGCTAGTCAAGGCACCTAAAGCATGGCAAGACAAAAAGAACAAAGCAAGATACGCAAAGATGAAAAGATATAAGAAACAAAGTCCATCGGAAATGCACCTCTGGACTAATCATGTCAACCATCTGGCACAAAATATCCTCAAAAAGCACAGGCTCCTGGGCCATGCATTCCATTCTATGCAACTGCTCTTCATAAAAGAATTGCATTTCATTCCTCGTAATAACTCCATTTCCATCCAAATCTATGCACTTGAACCTGACAAAGATAATTAGTTTTACATTCATATAGAACAAAATAGAAGATACTGATCAAAATAAGCTAAATGGCTGAGAAGGATTCATCAATTAGTCTCGTTTGGATACAAATTTATAAATAGTTTATAAATTCAATTAAAATTAAACATGAATTTCAACTACAAATTCATAACTACTACCCATTATTATCCAAACGAAATGGGACCCACTACTATTCCTCTTTATAAACCATATATAAATTTTCCAAACAGAGGCTTAATCTATTGTTCCTAATTCTTACAATTAATCTCTTTTCTTCCTCTTTGCATGTACATAGTAATCAATCCAAAATTTTAAAATTCTCTGACACCATATTTTCAGGAACCAGAGTTTCAGACATTTAGTTCGTTCATAATTTTATCAGCTTCTACAGGATACTCAAACTGAGGGCAAGTAAAACCATATTATTTTTCCTTGGGTTATCTGTACCTCTTAAACTAGCCCCTTTTGGAAAATGACTCCGTAGTACCACACCCTTTCAACCCCAAAAAATCAAGTTGTCCCAGCCATAAAAGATCTTTGCCAGAAGTTACAATCCAGAAGCAGACCATTTCCATTCACTCAAAAGATCAAAACTGTTAAAAAATAAATTTTCAAAACTCACATGTAACTTCATTCTCCTGTGTGGTTCAAAATAAATTCAAACTTAGCTGTCATCTATAATGAGCCTAAGGTTAAAATACCTCAGAATAGGAAAAATTCGAAAGTGCAAAAACCAAATTTGCATGGATACTGGTGACATCTTTTTATTTTGGTAAATAAAGGGTACAAATAGAAAAAAGGCTTAGCTTGATGTACTTATAATTAAGAGAGTCCACATACCAATACTCAAGACTAGGCTCAGATGATTTATCCTCCTCTGACAATATGAAGTAAACAAAATCTTCATATCCCATCTTTCCTTCAACCTTACTGGTGAACTTTCTGGGGACCTTAGACAATTTAAAATTTAATTACTTGAAGAAATCGAATAAGCGTCGATTAACGAATAAATTAGTCATCAAAGCAATGTGGCTTTAATAGAAATAATAGCACACATAAGAACCTGAGAAAATATTCTGTCAACAATCCTGTAGGTAAGTGCATGGTTACCATATCTGATGAGGTTTTCTTTATCAATCAGAAAATCATGATCCGTATCCAGCTCCCAGAATTTGCAATATATTACGTAAAAATGTTCATAAGAGAAGTACCTGTTGCAAAAGCGAAAATGGGAAGGAATAATAATGAGGATGAATAGGAGATCACATAAGATAAAGTAATGATGTACAAGTTATATAAAAGAAGTTTAACATATAGTATTTTTTTCCCACAACAGTTGCTTGGTAAATCAAAACCTCGAAGAAGTTATTAATGTTACTCTCACAAATACTGATCTCCCTTAGGTGAGAAATTACTTTCCATGAACTTGTTGAAAACAATATTTAAATGATATTAAATATCAATATTTAAATGATATAAATGTGCCCTTATCTAACATATTAAGATTTTGGATCAAGTGATTCATCAGGACTCTACAAGCAAACACTCCATTTCTGTTAGACCATCTCGTGAAGAGTCTCACAGTACAGCTCAGTTCAGATGTCTCCTATATAACTAATGCAGTCAAAACTTAATCCAATTATGCTATAAATCATTAGCAATTAAGAAATAGGTCCCCAAATGTAAAACCAATGAAGGTTTCCTATATTTACCTCAATACTTTGTTGATATCTTCTTCTTCATCTGCATGTTGCATTGCAGCAACTAAGTTCGAGCGTTTCAGCTCTCTGAGGGTAAGACAACCGTTACCCGATCTATTCACGTAGTAAAATATTCGATGTATTACAGTTTCAGCTGGCATTGCAATAAATTTAAATGTTAAAATTCAACCAAGCAATGTAGTTTCTCTTACTAACAAAAAAATTGGCAAGAGAAATGGAAAAAGTAGGCCACATAAAGTTAGCAAAATATTAAATATTTTTTAACCATATCAAGCCATGTTTTTTTTTTTTATGTACTTCTTCAAATTCTAAAATATTCTTGTGAGATTGTATCGCTATGGTAAATGGAACCCAATAGCCATGAGAACATTTTATCCTGTCTAACCTATCACAGAGTTGATTTTGATTCACATAATCCAAAAATATAAAATCTCCATCGAAAGAAGATTACTAAGAGAAACAAAAGTGCAAGTAACTTTATGATTTGAAATTATTGTTCCAAAGTTAAGAGTAGGCAAGAATGAATAGAGGTGTACATATTTTTGTTACAGAGCACCAAATGTTTGCTACACTTTCCTCTATTAGTCTTGTATTTGAAAATAATATCATACTTTTCTAATTCCCCTACATATATTTATGAAGAGAATTTTTTTTGGTCATAATAGCTATCGAAAGAACTTCCTAAACTATTTTAGAAACAAAAGGACTTGTGCAATGGATATGTCAAAGGAAGGATTATAACCCTGGCTGGAGGAAGAGAACTATGAGAGTGCAGAAATCTAGGAGAGTCATATCCATCATCTCCCTCTCTATTAACTCTTGGTAATGATTCCTACTCATGATCTTTACTTTATTGAAAGATAATGTCACTTCATCAAATTATTTCATAGGTTAAATCTCAGCTGGGGGCATAATCATGTATCTACTCCACATGGCATATAACTGCTCGAGGAATTTGCATGACAAAAAGGAATTTCAAAGAACAGACGAAAAGCTGCCTCAAATTCAGGTGCCTCTGTAACTTCTTTACTCTCTGTGGCAAAATAATTGTCAGCATAAAGAAAAGATATATAAATGTGGTAGGATCAGGGTCCTCTACATTATATAAAAGAAAAGGAAGCAAGGAAAAAAAAAAACTACAGCAGGTACAAGTTCCATGTAGTTCATGAATAAAATCAGCCAACCAGATGTAATAGGAGTAGCAAGCATGGTATTTCAAATTTACATTCTGTAACTAGGTAAACTAGTTTTCAAATTTTACACTGTAACAACTAGGTATTATAGAGTTTGTTTGGTACAGTTTAAAATTCAATTAAAATTGAAAATATGGCTGTTATTAGGTCTCACTCTTCTAATAAAAGTCAACAATAACGACAATTTTTTCAATTTTAATCTCTACCGAACACGCCCATATTCTATTAATAATGCCTTAAATATTATTTATGTACTTATCAAGCTTTAAAATATTTAAAATAAATTAATTAAAATTTACAAACAAAATATATTTCATATGTAACTTTTTAAANTGGTACAGCTCAAAATCGGATTAAAATTGAAAATATAGACATTATTGAGTCTCACTCGTCTAATAAAAGTCAACAATAACGGCTAGTTTTTCAATTTTAATCCGATTTTAATCTCTACCGTACATGCCCATAATCTACTCATTGTTAATCAGGAAACAAAATGATCTCTAAGAAAACAATAAACCAATTCAAGTGCATATTAGCAATGGCTCTAACAGTGTTCCAATGTTTAGAAAAATGTCATGAGCGACTATGATACACAAATGACATAATTTTAAAATGTGGTAGTGGCAGCAGCAGCTTTGTATTTATGCAATGTAGTAATAGTAACTATAATATCACACTTATATTAACAGGAAAACAAATCCAAACATTCAAAAGCGTATAAACCAAAATTGATCAAACTAGCCAGCAAGTGAAGTACAACATACCATATCTTTCTTGGAATTCAGGTGTGCTGTGTAAGAATTCCAAACCTGGATGAGTTTCCAAAAGTTCTCGAAGCACAGGTTTGAAGTCATCCTATTGTCAAGGTGATCAGAATTGCAAATGTAAGAAAGAAAAGAAAAGTAAACAATGAGTTGATTAGAGTTTCTATAAGAAAAAATAACTGTCGGTAGTCGTATGACCTGAGTCAAATATTTGAAATCTGGCTGCTTCAAGAGCATATATATCTGGGTTGCTATATCTTTGGTCAACATATTGCCATTGATCCAAAAATCAACAAATGCCTCCCTGTATGCACATTGATAGTTCGTATTAGTGCTGATGATATAAGAAATTTCTGAGTTGTTTCTACTTTCTAGCCCCTGTTTGGTACACATTAAAATTTTCGTTCTCATTCTTCTACTCATTTTCAGCTACACATTCTTTAATAAAATAATATTTTACATCACATCAATAATTTTTCCTTCTTTTTCAACCACACATTCTCCATCAATCTATTATTCTAGAATACATTCTTCCAAAATAATGTGGCTCAAACACACCCTTAATCTAACATGTGTCTGTATTCTTCCAAGATAATGTGGCTCAAATACACCCTTAATCTAACATGTATTGTANCAATGCAATCTTTTTTACATCATATAAATACCAAAATGGACCAGAACATGAAGGGACCTCCTTTTGAACCTAAGCCCCTGTTTGGTACACATTAAAATTTTCATTTTCATTCTTCTACTCATTTTCAATCACATATTATTCAATAAAATAATATTTTTCATCACATCAATAATTTTTCCTTCTTTTTCAACCACACATTCTCCATCAATCTATTATTCTAGAATACATTCTTCCAAAATAATATGGCTCAAACACGCCCCTAGTAATAGATTTTAATTCATTTTCATTCTATTACATAATACCTAATTTGAGCCCTTGTTTGATCCCCATTATTTCCAAAATACATTTTTTTCTCTCTTATTTTCAACTTCACATTCAAAAATAAAATAATATTACACGTAAACCAAAACTCTTCCCTATTTTTTAACTACACATTCTCCATCAAAATACTATTTTAAAAGCATTTCCATCCAAAATAAAAAATGGGGCTTAAACAGGCACGGATAATTTATTAATTCTATTTTATTATTTTATTTATATTTATGTGCAAGTAAGATTTTTAATTTGTTCATTTGCCTTATTATGAATTTTTTAGAATGGCTTATTATGAGCATATTTTTGTATTTTTATATTCTTTTGAATTATTCTATTGGCCTATCTTGAGGCACGTGCCTCAAAGCACTCCAAGTCTTATGTCTTACCTCGCAGAGGTAAAACGTCCGCATTCGATTAAACCTTTCTAAAAATTAACAATTGAAAGACGCGATGCAAAGTTATAACGTAAATGTAACAAGGAAAATGACTATCATATATCAATCTTATATCACAAGAGAGGACTATGATTCTAACCTTACAAATCAAATATGATCCTAAATAATCTTAGAAAATCTGTCAATTATCTAAAGGTTAGCTGCTGAGGAAAAAAGTAGCATGTTAACCTAGGTCCCACATCATCTAATGAACTAAATCTAAAGATTCATTACCTTTCCGACTCATTCTCATTGATTTTTGTAAAGAAGCCAAGGAAGAGTCAATAACATATTTAGGGGAAGTTTCCATATCTTCTACTTAGAGCAATATATTTAAGCTCCTAAGCAGCTTTAAAATCATATCTTTCAACCTTTAAACTGCAGGGAAACTGTCCCCAACATTTCCTCATCTTTGAAGCCAAGCTCCAATTGAACACATAATGAGGAATCAAATAAAGAAAAGAAAGGCAGGAAAAAAACACGAGCATTTGGATAGCTAATCCATAATATATTAAATATCACATCAAGTGAATCATTTTTTAGACGATTCTAGCCCCTATTATAATTCGATTATTTCAATAATACCTTATTTTTCATTTTTCAATATATATTTAATTTATTTAACCATCCAATTACCATCAATATACATGTACATTTGGCAAATTCACCTGTGTGCATTCATTAATGTATGAATTCTCTATTATTAATTCTCAATTAAGATACATATTCATTTAATTAATATCGATCTTCATTTATACATTTTAGTATTATTAATTCTAATTATAAGTTAATTAAAATTTGACATTCAAGAATGCATTTCATTATTCACGTCCGTGTATGCTAGTTTTACTTAATTGAAAATTAAATAAATGATTTAACACTCATTGTCACGTATATATTTCCTGGTATTAATTTTAAAATCATGCTACAATAACATTTTAGATAACAGGCAAGATCATGGACGGTTTAAAAGGCAGTCAACACTATATCCAATCATTTTTTGCCACAAATTTCACCCGTCAACCAAGGTGTTAAATTCCTTTGGCAAATTAACATTCATGTACATTCAACTATTACTTTTAAAGCACTTATAAAGCATTTCATAATAACGTGCAACACACATTCAATGTTGACTAGTTCCTCATAAAAGACTTGCTTATGAATTATTCTATTAGATAATTTCACGTGAAGATAGCTGGTTCTTTCTCAAGTCCCATTCTCAACCCCCAACCCCATTCACCCACCGACCCCTCAACTTCATTTCCCCTCGTCCTTGTTTGGAAGGACAATTTTTTCTGAACTACTGTAAATGTAGGCAAAAACTAAACAACAAAAGTTTACAACTCATGCAACGCTGAGATATATGGCTGCACTTTCGGCAACATCCATCACCAAGTAACAAGCTGCACTCCAAGTCGTGCATATACTCTTCATCATGCCTAAAATCCTACCACAATATATTTACATTTTTCCAAAGATTACAGAATGCAAATTTGATTCTTCAAAAGATAACAGGGTTTCATACAATGGGAGAAAGAAAGAGCATCTACCATGTATCATATCAGAGAATCAAAGTTTGCACAATGTAATGAAAAGACGAGCAAATTCTAAGTACACCCAGAATAATAAACTCAAGCTTAAACAAGATCAACTTGCCACAATTGTACAATAATAGTAGCATTCACAAATTTTCAGAGGACAGGTTGAGCACAGAATACTACTACACAAATTATGCAAGTATCACCTCTATCAAGAATCAATAGATACTTTCCGTGATGACAATAAAAATAATAATGTAAGATCATAGAGAAAATATTAAACTGACGGGGATGTTTCAGGCATAAAATTTAACGAGTACGAACTTCGTGCACCCGTAATCTCCTAATTTATGGTAGATGAAAACTTAGACAAGGGGCTAATTCTTAAATAACTTTATCATGTGCGATTCTTTTAGGGGGGTATTTACTTGGTACAGCACATCTATTTTCATTTGTACATCTGCATGTAAGGAAAGAATGCAAAATCTAAAAATTAAAATGGCGTGAAGCTTGATTAAGCAAGGGACAAAGTATATTAATAAGAATTAACATAAGGTTTACCTGGTCACAATGCCGGTGCAATTGACATCAATCTTTCTAAAAAGTGCAGTGGAGAAGAATGATGGGAGCTTGCAGATTTCCTTGGTAACCGGTTTAAATTCTGGCATCCCATGAAAATATAAGTAGCATGAAACAGCCTACTGATTCTTAAATAACTTATTTATATTGTTCTAAGTCTCATACTGATGAACCGATAATATAATAAAGAAATTTAATTATAGGTTTGGTGCAACTGTAATACAATGAGCAACTAAACCTTCAAGTATTGAATTAAGTTGAAACTCTCACCATGCATCTGGAGCCCATCTGCATGACCATAAAAAAACTGATTGATTCTGAACAAGCACCGCTCTTTCAATTCATTTGGTGGTGGACGACCATTTTGAAAAAAGAACTGTGTTCTCCATCAGTATAAGCAATTATTGATCTTAGAACCAAATTTAAACAAAAGCAGCACTCAAAAAGTGAAAAATCTAGAGCAAAATTGCCACTATATTTTCAAAAGATCACAATTCGAACCTGAGGAATAAGCTCTTTCACAGGTTCATTCACTAATTTCAGTGGAGAGCTAAAAGCAGATGGCCCTACCCTCTGCTTCATGAACCGAGGGGAACCAGAAGAACTCCTTGGCGAAAGTGGCGGTGTACTGCCGGCGGGAAACATAGAAGGTAAAGAATTGCTTGTGACGGCATGAGTACCGGACGATGTCCCAGAGACATTCAAGGGACCACCTCCCTTCACATTATTAAGCAATGATTTTACCTATAATTTGCAGATAGTTGTAAATTAGGTTTTTTGTGTATTTCAGCTAAAATGAGAAAAAAATCACATAATCTGGAAAAACTTAGAAGAAACAAACAGTAAACTGGCCTCTCCTTTCAAATAGTGAAGGTCAAAGTATAATCTTACATTAGTTTATAACCTATATTAATTTCTAATACAATTTCACTGACTATGAGTAACAGGGATGTGCAAATGCAATAAAATGGAAGATAAGTTGATTTCCTACTTATTGGACCAAATATAAGTGGAGTTAAATAATCACAAGCTGGGGTCAATAATTTCAAATAATATTAGGTGGAAGACTTTAAAGGTGCCACCTGCATCGATCCAGCAACTGTATAATCAATAGATCTATAATACTAGATGAAAAGGTAGAAGAATCATAAATCCAATTCAAGCATCTACAATAAAGAGAAACAAGTGCAGAATGAATCCACTCAAAGATAGATGTTTCAAGAATATCATTTTTATCCATGTTGTTTGTAATTTCCCTTTTACTCAGCGTTCCACCTAACTGGCATTTCATACAAAGTTTCAATCAAAGTACTTCCCCAAACATTAACCTAATACAGAATATATTTGACCAAAAAAGGTGCCATGTAAAGGAAAGCACAAAAATGAATGTCAAATCTGTAGTAAGCAGCTGATATATACTAATTTTACACAGTCAGCGGCCGACTGTAATATAAAAATAACAAAAAAACAACGTTACCAAAGAATTGGTTTCAGGAAGCGAAAGCCACTGATCAAAAAGTTTCTCAGCGATAGAAGGATTGGCTTTGATTGCCAAAGAAGACACCTCCTGAAGCTGCAACAGTTCCGCATCGAGACTCGCTACATCCCCATTAAAATCCATGTCCATAACTTCCCTCAACTCCTTAAATTATAACAATAACTCAAAATTTTGAGATCTTTAAACGATTTTTGAATCATCAAACACAAAATAACGCCCGCGACTTCGAATTTCGAAGATCTTCACAGATTCCAAACAGAAGAAGCACGAAAAATTCGAGATGTGTGCTAATAAATAATTTATATAAGCATGAAAACCCTAGAATTCGATTGAATCTAAGGTCGGAAAGAAGAGATAACTAAAGAGATCAGAAACCTTTGGAAGAAGAGCGAGCGTCTCCTCTGTGTGTGAGAGAAGGAGGAGGAAAGTGTGAAATGAAACGATAACGACGGATTGTGATTATACTGGGATGGTCTGCCTGAAACTTTGTCGGGACGATTGTGAATCTGTTGTATTTTGGCACTTGACTCGAACGTGACACCAATACAAGCGAAGGATCTTGAATGTGGTGTGTATTCCTAGCAAGTTATTTCCGTTTGAAAATAAAAATGTATTTTTCTCTTTGTTATATAATTATATTCGTTCATACACTTGCTCCAACGTGACACTAATACAATTGGAGGATCTTAAATGTGGTATTGCTAGCAAGTTTTCTCCATTTTAAAAAAACGTAGTTCTTTCTTTCTTATTTTCAATTATATATTTTTCAATAAAATAATATATACGTAAATTTAAAACATTAAATTATTTTTTAACTACGTGTTCTCCAAAAAATACTACTTCAAAACACATTTTCCTTGAAAAACTATTTTTAATAGAGCCCAAACAGGAGTTCTGTGTCTATTACAGAGTAATTAGGGAGTGTTTGATACACATTATTGAGAAAAGAATGCATTTTATGATGTGATGTAATGAAAAATACGTGGTTAGAGAATAAGGAAAGGTTTTGAATTTGTGTGAAATTATATTTTATTGAAATTTTGAAATAATGAATTTTTTTAAGAATGTAAATCAAACAGAGGCTAGATGTTGACAATGAGTTGTTTATCACAAAATAAATGGGTGGTAAAGAATGACGAGTCTTTTAATGTATGAAATAAAATGTGATTGAAAGTGTTTTTAGTTAACGTAAGTATAGATATTTAAAAATAATGATATCTAGCACCATTAATACGAGACACAAGTTTAGATGGGATGTAGTTGACACATCTAATCGACAAAATTCTATTTTTAAAGCAAAAAATAATATTATATTTTTCTTAAAAAAATCAAAATCATTTAGCCCTTGATTAGTTCGGCTAAATTTTTTGATTAAAATATAAATTTAAGCCAACGATATATTTTATAGGATCTACAACTTTTCAAGAATACATTCTTATCAATTTTATCAAAATCTACAAAAAAATAATAATAATAATAATTGATTTTATCTAAAACGAGTAGGGACTTTGCTTCCCAATGCCTCTAAAACCAAATCATTAACATCTGCACCGCTTGTCCCATCGTTTGCAAAATTAAAAATTCATTAGTTTAAGTTGAGTATAAAAGGTTAATCACACACACACATACATGCAATGCCTATACAATAATTAAGTGGTGCGTACTTTAACCTGATTCAGAGATAAAAGGCAGTGCCATATTCATTTTACATAAACAGATTATAAAAATATATGGCATGACCTAAGGTGAAAAAAAATTACATGGACGTGTGAAATAATGTAATGGTAGCACACGATGAACTTTTTTTCTTTTTTTTACCTTGAGCATTGAATACAAGAACTGGGAAAATTGGGGACCTTAAAGTGTATGATGGTAAAGTGTTGAAAGTAAGTTACGAATTGTTAGAAGCTTACCATTTTCATTAACATGAAAATTATGAGGTGTGTGTATTCAGGGGCAGAGCTAGACCTTGAAAGTAG
>CAIGRH010104914.1:0-10619 GCA_903798295.1 Fraxinus nigra | reverse complement strand
GTTATGGCAGTTGGATTTCAATGTGATGGAAATTGGATGTATTCGGGGTCTGAAGATGGCACAGTGAAGATTTGGGATTTGAGGTACAGGAAGTTAAAAGAGATTTTAATTCAAAATTCCATTTTCTCCTCTTATTTGATGTTGATTTAAATCTTCTCTTGCTCTGGATGATGTAGAGCACCAGGTTGTCAGAGGGAATATGAAAGTCGAGCTGCAGTTAATACTGTTGTTTTGCACCCAAATCAGGTGCCCTGTAACAATATTTTTCTTTCTTTCAATGGATTTACATTTTGGTTAAAAAAAATTGAGTTTGTAGGGTTGTGAGAAGGGAACTGTTTCCGGTTTATAAGTGATAACTAATATGTATTATGTTTTCCATGATTTTCAATTTAGTTTTCCGTGGGCCTGTAGAATTAAAACTGATACTCTCCCCTGTGTTCATATTTCTTCTGCAGTTCCAGTTACCTGTTCCACATACTGGGCTTTAACTATTTGCTTTATTATGGATATATAGGTTATATGTTGAACTGAGAAAATATTTCCTAGCTAATATTGCTGATATCTTTCTTGCCGGATGTAGAGAAAATTAGTAGTAAATGAATCTTTAAGTCTGATTTTTAGAATAGACACAGATATAGGGCTTAACAATATCTTCTTGTGGCTTTATTGAAAGATATGATGTGATATTGTAAAGAGACTTTAATATTGCATTTCTTTGGCATTACTATAATGTTTAATCATGTTTTCATGGAAAAATTTATTACATATTTACATCCGAGGGTCAGATAGATTTTAGCCTTTTTAGACGTGTCATAAGATGGCTCTTTTTATTATACTTTTATTGATTTTCAGACTGAGCTGATATCTGGTGACCAAAATGGCAACATTCGTGTCTGGGACTTGACAGCAAATTCATGCAGCTGTGAGTTGGTAAGTTGCTAACATATTGCCTGCAATTGTACATGAGTTACATAAAAAACTTAGCATACTCTTTCTTTTATTAAAGGATTGCAAGTTTTTAATTTGGTTAATTACTTAAACAGTTAAACGTCACCTATGGTTTGTCTATTATTCAAGAAGATCCTTTGTGAATTTGTAGTTACGGTGTCCTCCCCTTCAATTGTCCTTTTTCACAGCATACTCCCCTTGGCGTTTACCATCACCTCGTTACTTTCCAGTAATAGAAGAATCTGACGAGGAATAAAATTTTGAGTACCAGAACCACAGTGGGTCTTCTAGCATAATGACCAAACCCAGGGGGAGGTGGATGTTATTAACCTTTCAAATAAAATTTGTAGTAAAATACACGTTAAAAGCAAAGCTGTGATCAGGGTATTTTCTCGAGTTTTTTTCATTATGAGGCAGACTCGATCATGGTAACTTATCATCTCATAAATTGTAAAGTAATAGCTTTTCTTGTGGGGGAAGGCAGGAAAATTCAATAACGTTTTAAACTATATTATCAGGTTCCTGAGGTGGATACAGCTGTACGATCTTTGACCGTGATGTGGGATGGAAGCTTGGTAGTGGCTGCAAATAATCGTGGGACATGTTACGTTTGGCGCTTGTTGCAAGGGACCCAAGTAACATTTAGATGCATTTAAATCTTTACTTTGACATGGGCTTTACAATTGGTATTTTAATGTGATTTCGCATTCTATTGCAGACAATGACCAACTTTGAGCCTCTTCATAAGCTGCAGGCTCATGATGGATACATCCTTAAATGTCTCCTGTCCCCCGAGTTGTGTGAACCTCATCGGTTAGTATCTTATACTGCCCTCAAGGGCCTTATCATCTAATTGATTTTTCTGTAAATTGTTTTTGGCTTATCTTGCTTTAATATTCTCCGAAAGTGATATTTGATGTTATTCAGATGTTGAACATCATTTTCTCACTTTTCTTTTCAAAATGGTGAGATTAGGTATTTGGCTACTGCGTCTGCTGACCATACTGTGAGAATATGGAATTTAGACGGCTTTACCTTGGAAAAAACACTAGTTGGTATAAATTAGCTCCTCACTTATTGGCTGCAACAGGTCTTATAGCATGTTTGGCTAAGCTTGGAAAAGTAAACTTATAAGTAAATAAGAAAGTTTAAAAATAAGCTCATGATTGGTGCCCCTTGTTTTGAAATATAAGATCATTTTTAACCACACATTCACACAATAAAATATTTTGCACATAAACTCAAAATTTTTTCTTACTTTTTAACCATAGATTCTCCTTAAAATACTATTCATTTTATTTTTTTATTTTTTTAAATAATGGGGCACCAAACAGGGGCTAAATAATTTTTTTTTCTGATTGGTTGTAGTTAGAGGTTATTTATTTTGACATTAAGCCCCTATTTGGTACATATTCTTTAAACCTCATTTTTTTCCACTAATTTTCAACCATTCATTCTCCCAATAAAATAATTTTTCACGTGGAATTGTAACTTTTCTTTACTTTTTAATCACATGCTCTCCAAAATATTACTTTTCACAAAAGCTACGTAAAAAATCTACATCAAAGAGTCCCTAAGGTAAGATATAATTCCAAAATAACTTTTTTTGTAAAAGGTGACATCAAACATGTTTGGAAACTAATAATTTTAGAACTTTCACTTCTTTTTTCAAGCTTGGCCAAACATGCTGTTAAGTTTGTATATCTGTTCATCAGGCTATATTGTTGATCTTGATGAGTTTTCAGGGCATCAGCGGTGGGTTTGGGACTGTGTTTTCTCAGTGGATGGTGCTTTCTTAATCACAGGTATGCTTTAGAAAGCTTCCATATCTTTATGTAATGAATAGTATTTGGCTATAATCTTTCTTATAATTTGCCTTACAAAATAATGTTTGAGAATCACACTACGGCATAATGAGATGTTTGGTAAGGAGGATTGAACAAGACTCAACACTATTATGAAAAGCCAAAATATGCTGAAAATAATATATTCTGTCAACTAACTCCGTGAATTGACCTCTTAAGACCCTGGTAATTGATGTCTATTACTAACGAACTGTTGTATAATTTGCAACAATCTTATGATAACCTAATTAACTCCCTAATGTTTGTATGTATATAACATAAAAAATCTCGAATCAAAAGAAACTCCTCTAGCAAGATTGACCTTGGTCTGTGAATATGAAATTGTGCTAAATATGATGGGTGCTTTCAAGATGTTTTAACTATGCAATTTCATCTTTTCTTGACACTCGAAAATTCTCAATTATGCAGCTTCCTCTGATTCAACAGCAAGATTATGGTCCATGTCCGATGGTGAGGAAATCAAAGTCTATCGAGGGCATCAAAAAGCAACAGTATGTTGTGCTCTTCATGATGGGACTGAACCTTCTTCGTGCTGAACCTATAGTAACCTTCTTTGTGCTGAACCTAGAGTGCATGTTTGGTGTACTGCATCCTGTACAGTACAATCATAATATTGTTCAATGTTGTCTAATCCTTCACCAAACATGCCAAGAATATACTTCCTCCTCCATTGCATAGTGAAATATTTTACTGCAACACTGAGGCAAGGCGACTTACAGAATGGAGCTTATTAATTACCTTTGATTTCGAAATTTTATTTCCTTGGGTCACTTGTATGGGCGTTTTGTGACTATGACTTGGTTTCAACTTATAGTTTAACAGCACAATTGGTCAATTGGGTCATGTATTTTAGTCGTGGACTTGCTGAAGTTTGATTTGATTACATTTACTGATTTTCTTAGTTTATATGCTTTCTCATTTTTATGTTGTGATGTGAAGTCATGGTCAATTGGCATATGTGATGCGGTCTTTCCATTGTTACTTTTACTCGGAACCGATGTGGGTGGCTCCACCTTTGCCACCACCCACCGGACCCATTATTGCAGCATCTGCCACCCTTCAACCTCCATCTCAACCTCCACTGCCACCACACCAGCCCTCTATTTTGATGTATGTTTGACATGAAAGATTGGATGGTCCTCGATACTCAATGGTGTCAAAACAAATAGTTTACTAAACACATTGTCATAACTACCAGTCAAGAAACTAATGAATATTTGTTTCCATACTAGAATCAAGTACGGGCAAGCATACTATTGCAGTAAATTCAAATATAATGGACTAATAACTGATGACATGCTACACATATGGTCAAAGGGTCAGTGCTATACGTCGTTTACTGCTGCTTATCTTGTTGGGTACCCAAAGACTCACTGTTCTTTGGCTTTGATGGGTTGACCCGGGCAGGGGCTGAACGTTCTGACTTCGAGAACTGAATCAAGATTTGCATGAGAACAGTGACTATTGTCAATCCGATTCCTGAAAAAGTGAGACCTTTCCACGAGGATAAAAGTGAAGATGTCTGGAAAATTTTATAGGCCCCGAGTGTAAGCAAACTTGCCCAAGAAATAACCACCTGTTATGGCAGGAGAAGAAAGTTATTTAATGTTCAGTAGAAAACCAGCGGAACCCATACAAACGAGATTTGTGAATTCAATGCATATACCAAAAGAGACTTAAGTGAGCGGCCAGTATCTTGCACTTGTTCACCAAAGGAATTCTCGGCTATATGCTTGTCCAGTAACTTGTCCTGGTTAGAAGAAAGAAAATAGAGAAACCGATCATGATAAATTACTTCTTTGAGACATGAATCATGATAAATGTTCTTTCAAGTGAAGTGTACTCCAAAATGACAAACAATTTTTGAAAATTAGTGAACATCAAAACTGGGGACTCAATAAAGTAGGACACACCTTGGCCACAAAGGCATCCCTACACCATTGAGCAACAGCATCGTCAGTTTCTGGCAAATCCTTCATCAAGTGCCTCTTAAGGTGCACATGAACCTGCACAACAGCAAATTCTTATCATATAAAGGTTGCTATAAGTTAACAAAACAAAACTTGCACGTTTCGTTTTCCTAGTTGAATTTCGGTTGAAACTCAAAAGGTTTTAACGTGTCATCGAAATGTTATAAAAATAATAATAATATGGACCTGTGTTACGGATTCAATTTAAAGAGAGGTTTCAAAAAAACAAGGTAGTATATTGAAATACAAGTTCAAATTTTATACTCGGATGAAAACATTATTATGAAACACGAGGTTGCATCCAAACTATATTTAACAGCAAATAGCTCCCGAGGCATAGCTTAGTGGTGCAAAGGACAGGAGTGGGGTAGTCTCAGCTGAGCTGGCAGCCGCAATGTGAGGGTTCGATTCCTGCCTCTAGTAAGGTTTGAAATTAGATTCTTTGTGGGTACCAGTATGACAACTCTTATACTCTGGCCTATTGAGATACATCCCACGATTTACCTCCTCTACGATGCTCTAGGGGTGGAGCGGTAGGGGCCCCTCAAGGTTAGGGTTCAACCTTTTATATTTAACAGCAAATTGACAACTTTAAAACCATGCTCAATGATCAGAAAAAATTACCACAGACGATTGCCTTTTAAAGAGTCTAAGCATGGTGGGTGCAGGCGAAGTTTTGGGAATAGCAGCTGTCACATCATAAATGGCTGGAACAAACGAGCGCATTTGACTTACTGCTGTTACAAAACCCTGAAAATTGAAAGGTACATCAATATGGTGAATAATACTGGGCATTTAAAATAACAAAAATGTTATTCATCTCCATTAATTGTCACATTAATGCTGTCTAGACTGGAGTTGTAATTCCAGTGAGGATGAATATCATTGCTCTTAAACTAAACGACAGCATCCGAGGACAAAACACAGCCAGAAAAAAACGCAGAACCGTAATACAACTACCGAGGTAAATGAAAGTACTCCATTTCAAGTTAGAATAGAAGATTAAAGAAATTATGTTGTAGAATTGAGTGATGAGAAGTTCTGTTGTACTTTCTTCAAGATGTCGACACCTCTGATTGAAGCTGATGTTGATGGCTATATTATGTCATAATTGCGCTCATCACCATACCAGCACGAGGCAAGTCAATACTTAATCAAGAGATTAAACATGAAAAATTCATCTTTAGAAGTTTTGATGACTAGCAAGGGAAAGTAAGAAATGAAAGTACATGAAAATGAACGACAGAATAGCAGCTGCGGTAATAATTTTTTCATTGTAGAAACAGGCATAGCCAGATACCTTTGTGCGAGGAATCAAAACATTTCTTGGAACAGCCAGTCCAGTTGAGGTTGCGTATTCTTGGGCAGCTAAACGTTTTGCCTCAGTGAAGCGGGTACCTTCAGCAAAAAGTGCCAACCAGAAGGGTTGAGGGAAATCCCTTAAACGTTGAAAACCTAACTGCAATAGATTTTCAGGAAAATCAGAAGATTTAAGAAGGAAGAAATTGAAGAGAAAGACGCTGTAGTAGACACGTTAGAAAAAGATAGACATGCACATATAAAACTGGAATTAAACGAAATCTTATCTTTAAACACACTTTTAAAGTGCTTTCATCCTTGGCCCAGCTTCTTTCAAGAAAGAGATAATCAGAGAACCACATAGACCATCCTATCACCTGCGTAATGCAGATAAGAATATACTCATTACCATGTCTTATTCCTCCAGGGACTCCAACAAAAACCCAGGACAGAACAACGTAAGGTAACGTAAGTGAAGAAAAGAGATAAGAATAGAAAAGCTGAGTGAGCAGGGTAAACTTATTTCTATTTGCTCAATCACAGTTGATAAGAACGCTGAACATTCCTACGAAAACAACAAATTTTGTATTAACTACTAAGGAGAAAATTATGAAATTTAAAAGAAAAATCTTATATTATAAAGACCAGCATGTTTAGAAATCAACTCCCTACTGGTGGCTGTAACGTAATTTATGTACAGAACCTTCAGCCGTACAATACTTCAACAAAAAACTGTATAATATTTAATTTTCATGGAATTTAATTTTCCAGGTTACAACCAATTTTCTCTTCCGTCAATTTCCTTGCTAGGGAGTATAATATTTTGCAACAGTATCAACATTCATGAACCTCGTCTTACTAGAACAAGGAGAAAGGAACTCTATTGGCTTGATTCGACCAAGCATGCTTGAACAAATACATGCTATATTAGGGTTTCCCTTTTACATTTACTGACTGAAACACTTGACTAACAGCATTGGACCATAACAAAGATCAAGTCTTCAACTTTAGCAGTGACTACAGAAGTGAATATTAGATACTAACCGGGAGGAGCTTTGATGATTTCTTCATAACAGCTAATGAGCTACCAAGGCAACCTGATTTCTGTCATTTGAAGATCAAATGATCAATTTACAGAAGTTTCATGGCAATGATAATAATCAAGAGCCAACTTAAATCCCAAGCACTGCCAGAAACTGAGAAAAATCGTACTTTTATTTATCTTTCTTAGCACGCACATACAATCCAGGTTCTATAAAACTAAAATTACAAACCAATGCATGCACATCTAGATGTGTATCTGCTGACACACGCGTGCGCACGTCTGTATGTGCTCTTGACGACCATATCTCCTACATACTGATATAGAGTTCTAGTGAAAAACAATAATTCTATCGTATCTGGGATGAATACATCGCTTGATCATATAAAAAAAGGAAGTGCCGACCAAAAATTTGTTCAACTTAAATTTGTGCTATTATGGATGGATGTGGCAATTTGCCAATATGACCGTGCAAGTGAAAAGAGTTGTATAGAAGCAAAAAGCAGATGATGAACCTGAGCTAAAACCCATCCAACAAGCCAATCAATGTCACTTCTATGATTCGGCATGAAGAGTGCATGTTCTTTACCTGGAAAAATACAAGCATAATCGATAGTATGAGCAACTCTAGAAAGCATAACTTTTATCTGAATCCAGGCACAAATTCTAAAAGCAGAAGTTCTATACTCACCCATTAATTTGAAGGTTTCTGAATCCATATACAATTGTATCTGCAATCAAAAAAACAACTAATGGAATATGAGACCAATTATTCAGAAGGAAATGATAAAAATCCAAAATCAAAAGTTAAGTTCTATATCTTGTTTGCACTTCCACTTTTGAGGTGGTAAACTCATTTGGTACCACGTCATCTTAATTGGACGACACTGCTAGAACTAAAACACAAATGGCAGGCACCAGCCTCATCACTATCAGATAATTGTCCATTTTCTTCTAGAGGTTTTGCAATGTGCTCCACATCTTATCAGTTCTAAATGGAGCAAACATAGAAGTAGACACAGCCACTAAGTTAAGAACGACGAACCCAAAATTATTCTTTTAAGAGATCAGTCTTTTAAACTGCCTTTATGTCCGAGTAAGCTACACCCTGACCCTGTGTTTATCCGGTATGAAATACTGACATCTATCTTCAATATAGGCATTTCAATATTTCTAAATTCCTAGTCGTACTAGGCGGAAGAAGCTTCTAGAAAATTCCTAAGCTATTCTTACTAGGTACTAATGTTTTCCAGACTCGGCATCTAATGAATGGATCGCTTCTTTTAGGTCATCAATTCAGTTGAGATTTTTAATGACTTTTTGAGATTTAAAAAGTTTAACGGTATTCAATATAGAATTTTGGAGACTCACTAAAAATATTGGTGTATTTAATTGAGGTTTTTATAGACTTTTAAAAAATTTCTAAAAGTCACGACGTATTCAATCAAAACTTTTTAAAAGTCTCTATAAGTCTTAGGTTATTCAAAATTTAACGACTTTTAGAAATTTTTATAAAAATCTCTATGACACTAACTTTTAAGCAGAAAGTATTAAAATAAAATCTCAAAATTTATCTATCATTAATCACAAGATTTTGGGAGATTTAAAAAAAAAAAAAACTAATATGTATTTTTTTTTAATATTTCTCTTTCATTTTCCCTTATACGTACATTAGAGTTATGATTAAGTTTTTTTTTCTCTATCTCTCTCTTATTGTTTATTTTTATTTTTTATGAAAAAATAAAATTGTACTCTTGTAAAAAAATTTCTTTTTTCATTTCTTTTTTGTGAAAAATAACTATTTGAATTAAATTATAAAATTTTATATAGACTAATTTATAATTAAATTTAAATATGTATTTTCTATTTATTTTTTAAAAATATATTATATTAATAACACTGAATATTAATTTTATTTTTATTATGTATTATTATTATTTATTTATTTAATTAAGGTTATAAATTTTTATTTTTTAAAAATAATTTTTTATTATATGGGGTAGGGAAGGGGAAGGAGATGATGAATCGTGAGAATCATCCCCTCGTATGTGATAATTTCATAATATTTTACTAGATTTACATGAATTCTATTTTAAATAAATTATTCAAAAGACTTTTGAATTTTACAAAAGTCTATAAAAGTTTTTATATGAAAGTTTATAGAAGTCTACAAAAGACTTCCATCGATTTTATACAAATTTCTAAAAAAATTCACGAAATCTACAAAAATCATCACTTAAAAAAAGTCAATTAAAGTTTTCAAAAGTTCCACTTAAATACACCCCTACACGATTTCAAATCTTCAACGGTGCAAGCTAACATCTTTTACATAAAAATGGTCTTCCAATTTTAAATCAACTTTTCTGGATCCAAACTGCACTAGCTTTGAATTTTATAGTAAGCGAAGTATTGCTGTTTTTACATGGCAATTGTACAATAAATAGGTCATTAACAATTGAATTTCAAAAGGTTTTCTGTACTAAAATTCAAAGCTTATTTTTATCTTACAAAGCAAGGAAATTCTAGAACGAGGCATGAGCTATACTACGTCAAAATAGCTATCAAAATGGAGAGGATTCGAGGTGAACATGTGCAGTGAGCTCATTGGATTTGGCATAATGCTTTGCCTAAACGTATTCATTTTTTATGTGGAAAGCCTTGAATAGAAGCTTAGGTGTGGATGAAAGAATTAAAGCCGTTGGTATAAACCTTGCTTCCAAATGTGATTGTTGCTCTAGGGGTCACGAGGAAACTATTTCTCATATTCTAAGCTCTGGAGAGTTTGCAGACAAAAAATGGAGAAAGATTTCTGTATTGGTAGGTATACGTTGGAGGGCAAGACAACCTTGGTGGGAAAGAATAAATTTATGGTGGGCAAGAGCAAGAAAATCTTCCCAAGTAGGTTGTTTGTTTGGCTTAATTCCATGTTTAGTTACTTGGAAACTATGGTTGAGAAGATGTAAAGCAAGGATGGAGGGAAAGTTTGAATCATTAGAGGAGGTACTTTTATCCATTAAATTCAGGTTACATCAGGTTTCAATTAATCTATCAAATAAAAGATTGGGACTAATCAAGATGAACACGTTCTTCGTATGCTAGAGATACATCGAACTACATTCAAAGCTAAGCAGATTCGAGTGGTTTCATGGAGTAAACCTATACACAATCGAGTGAAACTTAATGTGGATGGTAGCAGCCTAGGAAATCCTGGTTAGGCTAGTGGAGGTGGAGTGATTCGAAATGAAAAAGGAGAATTGATATCAGCTTTTACTACTTTCTTTGGGGATGCTACAAATAATGAAGCCGAACTAGGAGCGATCATTGAAGGTTTAAGGCTATGCCGAGGGTTGGAAGTATATCATCTTGACATTGAGTGTGATTCACTATTGGTGGTTTCTTGGATTTTATCACTGTACGACGGATTTTGCGTATATTAAAATACGAAAATCTTAACAAATTGTATTTTAAAGAAAATACAATACAAATGGATATGAA
>CAIGRH010104848.1:0-20219 GCA_903798295.1 Fraxinus nigra | reverse complement strand
TTTGGTTTTGGTTTTGTGGGTTAGCGATTGGCTTTAGGAGAGCCATGAGTTGCGAAATCTGCTATTGGCTTAGGGACACTTGAGATTTGTTATCTCCAACCCTATGTGTAGGTGATAGGGATGCAATAGCTTGATTTGCAGACGCCTTTCCACTGAATTTATGACTTGGAGGATAGCCATGGAGTTTGAAACATTTGTCCATCTGATGGCCAGGAACTTGAAAGTAAGTGCAAACTGGTTTGTCTGGATTTGCTTTGAAATATCTCTCAATTGAATGGCCTGCAATCTTACAAAAGGTGCAATAGTACCTATCCTTCTTCTGTGTAATGTTGCTTTGTCTTCCTTTTTCCTTAAAAATTCCCCTGGTAAGAAGTGTCATTGATTCATACGAGGACTCTCATGTCAATATCTCCCTTCTCTTCTCCTCTTGTTGTATCAATGAGTAGACTTCATTGAGGCTGGGAAAAGGTTTGATGAGCAAGATCTGTGCCTTAATCCCCTTATATGAATCACTCAAACCCATCAAAAACTTCATTACCCAGTCCCTTTGCTGATTCTGAACTACAATTCTTAAACCTCCACAATTACAATTAAGCACAACTTCATAATTCATCAGTTCATCCAGAAGAGCTTTGAATTTTGAAAAATAGACACTCACAGGGTCTTGATTCTGCATCAACATGGTTATAGCCTATTTGATTTTGAAGATTCGAGGTGCATTTTGCTGGGCAAAACGCTGCTCCAATTCAAGCCATAGCTGGTGTGCTGTCTCAGCATAGGCGGTGATATGCTCGATGTCGACTGCCATTGTGTTTTGCATCCAAGTAATTACCAGGTTGTTGCAACGAAGCCAATGTTCCATGAGTGGGTCGTTTGAGTCTGTAGGTTCATTCAAACTGCCATCAACGAATCCCAACTTGTTTTTGATTCGTAATGCTCTCTTCATCGATCGAGCCCATGAGTGATAATTATTAGCATCCAAAACACGAGTTACAAGTAAGGTTCCAGTATTATCATTGCTTCCAATGAAATACAGATTGTTTGGCTGAGTAGGATCATGGTTTACAGCAATGGATGAACTTCCAGTTTCATTAATGTTTGGATTTTGGATTTGGATTTGATATGTATTAACATTTTGAGGATTGAATTTCTCCAAAATTGGCTCTGATACCATTTCGAGAATATAAAGATCAAATGACAAGAATGATATATTTGATAATTGAAAGTGAATGAATCAGAAAATGTATTGGATTCTTCACGATATTAAAGTGTACAGAGTTGCTGTGGTATATATAAAAAGCAATGGGCTATTTTAGAAGAAAAATACATACAGTACAATACATAACAGAATATATAACAAAATTCTAACTAATACAAAGTTCAACTTTCTCCTCTTCTAGATAATTCTAATTCTGTTACTGCTGAGCTGTTTCTTCTTGCTGATGTGTCCTCCACGGCTGACTGTATTTGTTGAGCTGTTTGATTCTCCAATTTGATAATTTCGTCAGTTCTCAATAAAATGAGGATGAAAATGTGATTGAAAAAAAGAGAGAAATGTATTAAAATTNAGTGTACAGAGTTGCTGTGGTATATATAAAAAGCAATGGGCTATTCTAGAAGAAAAATACATACAGTACAATACATAACAGAATATATAACAAAATTCTAACTAATACAAAGTTCAACTTTCTCCTCTTCTAGATAATTCTAATTCTGTTACTGCTGAGCTGTTTCTTCTTGCTGATGTGTCCTCCACGGCTGACTGTATTTGTTGAGCTGTTTGATTCTCCAATTTGATAATTTCGTCAGTTCTCAATAAAATGAGGATGAAAATGTGATTGAAAAAAAGAGAGAAATGTATTAAAATTTTAACCGGGGTCAAACGAGGCTAAATAATCTCGACCCATTTAGCCCTTATTTGATTTTAATTTTTGAGGAGTGATTTTGTGAAATATTTTTTTTATTTTCTTGAGAATATATAATTAAAAAAATTAATTTTGAAAAATCAAAATTAAACAAGGACTTGACAATTCGTTGTCTTAATCCTTGGACATATATAGACGTGCAATCCTAGAACAAAAACCTGTCGGTACAAGAAGTACAAATTTATTGTACTAAATTACAAGTCATCAATATATATCTCTGTTTTTAAATTATCAATTCGTTAATATAATATTCTAATATCTTAGTCAAAGATGTAAAGTGATTAAGATATCATTAATGGTCACTCCATCCGGTGAGTTGGTTTCGTTTTAGTTTAACTAGTGAAGCTACATGATAATTAATGTAGTTTATACTCCCTTGGATGATGATCACAAAATATATTATTGTTTTTTTTTTTTTTTTTTTTTTTTTTTTTGAGTAATGATATTTATTATCATGATGATGAAATATCGATAATGTAATAATTCATTATCTTTCACAGATCTCCCCTTCTCTTTCATAAAAAATAAACTATCACATCTCATTATTCCACAAAGACGAAACATTATCGATATTTTATCATCATCATAATAAATAACATTACTCATTATTTCTCACAGTTCTCTCTCATTTCCCCCTTCCACATAGACCGTCACATCATCGATATTCTATCATCATAAATTTAAATAACATTATTGTTTCTTATAACATGTTGGAGTAATAACAATATAAGATGGTTTATTTAATCAAACTATTTAATTTTTTTTACAATTTATAACTCATTTTAATTAGGGTGACCTGGTTTATAATTTACAAGAGAATCAAATTAGATCGAACCATAACTGAACGGTCATGGACAGAATTGGTTCTATTAGAATCAATTATTCCATTTTCGATTTTTTCCAACAAGAATTGAGTTCGGTGTGATCCAGTTTTCAAGATAACTAGACCGAATGACTCGTGCCCATCCCCTAATTTGGATCGTAATATAAGGAAAGAAAAAATCACTTTTCACAAAATTTATTTGACTCTTAGTCAATATTAGAGGGTTACAATGAATTTACTAAAAGTCAATGATCTTAGTAAATATTAGAGGGATAGTTACAATAAATTTACTAAAAGTCAATGATTTAAATGTCACAACAAATACATAAATATGTAATTAACTAAGCCATTCGAACTCTTCAATCACAAATGAATTATTAAGATTTAAATTACAAAAATCAACTTAATAATTATTAGGGATAATAAAAGTAACTCATGAACTAAAAGTCAACTATTTAAATGCCAAAACGAATACATTAAAAAAGGTGATTAAATAATAATTTTCATGTCGATGGTGACAATTAATGTGGAAAAATAGAGAAAGATGCTTCTGCATGTCAATTGGTTAACTATAAAATATTCGTATATAAATTTCAATTATATATACGCATTATGTTATCAAAAGTTAAAATTTAAATAAATAAATGCATCCCTGTTAATTTAAATTTTTAAGCAAAATGATTTGACGTAGTACTTGAATCACAATTGTAGAAACTTATTTATAAGTTTTTTTTTTTTTACGTGTTATACGTTTGATTAAAAAACAAATTCCACATGTACATCAAGAACATGTTTAAAATTAAATTTAAATAAATAAATGTCATATTACCAACAACTTGCGTGATCGAGGAGACTTGTGAACATCTTACTTCACATGATCTTAATTATTTTCTTGATTCAATATTGATATAAATGATGTTTTGATTCAATATTGATTTCATTGGCATTCAAAGAGTAGAAAACAAAAGTCATACCAAATAATTGAGATGACATCTTTTAAGTCTACATTTACAAATTTAAGTAGATAAAATATTGTGAGTTGTGGTTATAAAACCCGTTTTTGGAAGTGAAAATGCAGTTTTTACTTGGTCTGTCCACTCGGCGTGGTTTTATTAGTCTATTGACCATCACCCGAATCTGTCTTTCTTTGGAGCTTACTTGAGCCGTTGGATTTGATCTATGGCTGAGGCTTAATGCATATATTTCATTTGTGGCTACTATACCGTCACTTTTGACCTTCTGTTTTTCACATGGTTTCATTCTCTCTTAGCGAAATGATTTTCTGTGATTCTTCGAGGGTTTAACTTTCCTTCTTGAGCTGTTTTAGATCTTGATTATGTATTTAGGATCACTTACTGAGCCTGTAATATTGTGTAGTTTTGGGTAGTGTTCAGAATTTTAGGTTTCATTTGGACTTCAAATGAAACTGGTAAATCTGCACTTGTTAGGTTGTGAGGTTTCTGATTCTTGTATAGTGTAGGTTGATTTGGGTGGTCCGTTTGTGGATCGATGACCATGTGAAGTGTTACAATCTGTATCTTGGTTGTACTCACTATTATCACTCTCTCTTAGAAGGTTTTTGCATAGTGACGGGCTTGGTTTATCTCTGAACCCTCGGATTAGGCTTTGCCGAATTGGGTGAACATTTTGGTGTTATTTTCAGTTTCTGCAATGTGTTTTTTGGGTGTTTTATTTTGTTTGTGTGTTATTTGGGTGAATTAACCCAACAAATATACATTTAAAAAAAATGGAATAGATTAATCTCGAAAGGTCTTAGGTGGTAAAATATGATCTGATACTAATTGTTAGTTTAAAAAGATTTTTTGATTGTGAGAATGTCATAAATAAAACTTTTTGTAGATGATCTTTAATTGGTCAAGTCCGACCTCTAGTCGAAACAGATTATCAATGATTTAGGTCAAACTGAGCCAAATGGACCTAGCTAATTCAAGTCAAATCGACCTTGAGTTAGTGAAGATATATATGTACAACCTCAAGTTGGTGAAAATATGTACAAGATAGTAGATCAATAAGTACATGTTGAGAATTACAATTAAAGATGTCATTGATATAATTTTGAGTAATTAAAGTTCTTTTCAACTTCTTTTTTTCCTGAAATAAATTCTTCTATTAACGTTCCATCCCAAGATTTCATTCGAAATTGATGGAAAGAATACACTTCTCTCTCTCTCTCTCTCTCTCTCTCTCTCTCTCTCTCTCTCTCTCTCTCGACGGGTATTAGTGAATTTTGCATGTTAAAATTTACTTGAAAACTCTCATAGGATTATCATATCTTTTTTCTATTTCTATTTAGTTCAATTTTACCGAAAAAATAAAAAAATAAAGATTACATCATCACATTTCTCTTATTAATAATTGAGGAACGGCAGTTGAGGTTTAATGTGATAACCTTAACATTTTTGGTATAGAGTAACTTCAAAGCAAGGTTTAAGGTAGAGTAACCCCAAATAGAGGTTTAGAGTGTGTCTGGGAGAAGAATAATAATCATTATTAACGAGAAAAAAAAACATTTTAAATTAAACTTTTAATACACTTAATCACGACTATCTTTATAACAATAACGTAATCAGTAACATTATAAGTCTTTATTCGATCTATATTCTTTCAAATTCATTTTTAATCACACATTTTTTCAATAAAATTATTTACTCAACGTCAATTTTTTTACATTCTTTTATCTTTGATGTGAGCTTAGAATCGCTTTACCATTAACAAAATGTTCTTATCATTTACCACAAAAATGAACAATTTTATAATTTGGATCAATAATGGCTATTAGTTATTACTATCTCTTTTAGTGTCAACCAAATATATTATAAAAAGAAAAATAAGAGAGATTAAAAAAAAAAAAAACTTAAATTTGTTTGACAAATTAATTGTTGATCTAGGAGATAAACCTATATGTTGAGCTATCTTTTTTGAAATTTTAATAAACCCATATAGAAAAATGGGAGCATGAGACGTGATCCCATTTCTTTGTTCTCATTCTTATTTTCTTCTATAATTATAATTATCGCAAATAATAACCATTTCACCCTTTATCGTGTGAAGGATTTCGGGTTTTTTTTTTCTTCGGAAGGTGATATTTCTTGAAATGAGACGTCAATATGTCAAATGACATATCACCTAATACGATATTTGTGAAGCACAAGAAAATACTACGATTTGATATATTGACAAATGATGTAACGTCATTATGCATTATGAAAAGATATAATTTACGAGTATAGTAGAATATTATAATTTTATCCTCTATTATATATTACAATTAAATAAATCTTTTTTTATATAAATATTTGATTTAAAAAGAAAAGAAAAAAAAAAACTCGAAAGCATATCAAAATCTCATGTTATGATCTTTCATTGTTTTCTAAATTTATCTACTAATTTCTGGATTATTCCTGTAAATATAAATAATTAAAAATAATAAATTAAACACGTGGTTGGTTATTATAAAATCTACGGCTATCCATTTTGAATTTAATTTACTTTATTTATAATATTTAAGCATTCAATAAAACTATTTACTATTTCACTTGTCATTGAAGACTAAAAATCCGTTGCTAACTATAATCTCTTTGCAAAACCTATATTTCCATATTTCGATCGAAAACTGGTTTGACCTAAACCAGTGAACAAAGAGCATTGTTCTGACAAAGTTGCATGATTGACTACATCGAGATCGTAAAGACTAAGAATTCGAGGTAGCAATCCTAGTACACTCGATAGTGTAATGGATGAGATCACATTGTAGAGTTTAATTTATTCCGAGATTATGCAAAAAAAATTAAACTCAACGTGACCACTTTATGGATTACTTCTCTTGAGTTGAGCAAGATACTATACCGTGTTGGTGAGTGATTTTATTAGATAACTTGTTCGTAATTTTAAACTTGGATTATATTTTTCATTTTGTATTAAGATGGAACATATCGTTTGTTAGATTGTTATGTTTTTTCGAAGATTAAGAGAATAAAAACAATCGTCGAAAATATGAGAATATTAAAAAAATTCAATTATGTTATGAAATCGAATTGAACTGAACTCGATTTAATAATTAAAGTTATTCGACAAGTCCATTTAAAAGATATCCAATAATTATTAGTCCATTTAACCCATGTTTGATTTTTTTTTTAGAATTGAACCGTGTCCACCCCTGCTCAAATGACATATGACATGAAATGAGAATTCAAGTACGTTTAACCCCTGTTTTCAACCACACATTTTTCGATAAAATAATATTTTTCATTACATCAATAACATTTTCTTAATTTTTAATTACACATTCTCTATCAATCTATTATTCCAAGATACATTTCAAACGCATAAGCATAAAAGGAAATAAGTGACATTAGTCTGAAAAACCACTTATTCTTTTGATATTCTTTAGCGCATCAACAAATTCTTGATTAGAGGAAAACTGAAAAGATTCTGTTGTATTCTGCAATTGTAATGTTTACAGGTTAGTACTGTTCTTTTATTCTGATTAATTAATTAATTAGATAATCATGTGGGTGTTTTTATTGCACAAATGATTAATTATTTAATTAATTAAAGTTGCCCATTTGCCTTGTTTTAGTTGCCCAAAAAATCCAGAAATCAGAATCCTATGTAGAGTATTCCTCTTCTGGTGTTCCAACACCAATAATCCAACTAAACCCATAAAATATTTTTGTCTCAATTTGGTGATAAATTTTTTTTTTTAAAAATAAAATTTATTGGTTGCAAAGTGAAAAACTGGTGCATGACCTGCAATTGCACTTTTTCTGTTTTCATATTTCCATTATCCCATATAGACCTCTTTCTCTTCTTAAGCTTCACCTTTTGACTTCTTTTATTGCCTTGCCAATTTATGTTCATCTTTTTATGGGAAAAAAATGGCATCTACACTTAATTTTGAATCTTTGCTTCTGATTTTGCCATCCATAAATGCAGTTGTTTGTTGGTAGATAATATTGTGTAACGACCCATCTTTCTTTATTCGCACATAACTTCAAATTCTACTTAATTTAACCTTTTCATCTTGAATTTTATTCATGATTGGAATGCATGTGTGGTGCATTTGCAATATCGATATATTTAGTTATTTACGAGGTACAAGTCATCGAGATTTCAACATTTAGGTTATTGTGTCTTTGTCAAGTTTTCTTGACATGGCTTCTGTATGTCTCGATTGCAAATGATCACTCATGCTGTTTACTCGTATACGATCCTTAGGCTCATGGCACTATGCACTTTTATTTGCACCGTGCCCTATTAGGGTTACAAATAAGTATAATCATACGAGTAAAAGCAAAAACAAAAAGAACTTACATAATTTGGCACGAAACAAATACCTTCCAAAACCATTAGGAAATTTAAACGTTTTTTATATTAAAAGTAATGTTATATTTGGTATGCTGAATTGAATAATATCGAAGAAAAATAAAGAAGAAAAAATGTAAAAATGTAAGATAGTAATTGGTCAATCAACAAATTTCTTAAATAACTTTTTTAATTGATGAATGGAAGGAAACAATGGATCATTAAACTTGTACCAAAAGTCAGGCAAAGAAACTCCCAATGGGTTTGCAAGTACTCTTTCTTTCTTTGGAAGTATAATTTTGTCCCAAGTCCACTTTCTAAACCACTTGATTTTGTTAAACATCATAATTTCATTACCATTCTTATCCCACAACATGTTAACATGTTATTAGTAATTTGATTTTTGTTTGTAACACAATTCATGTAGTGACGGTGTAATGACGCGATGAAAAAGAGTTCATATAAGTTGTTTTACTTCGTGCATAGCGATGATGAGAATGATAACTGCTATTATTTGTAGTCGTTATTCGGCCATTTTCAATATACTGTCACATTTTCTAATAACAAAGCATCCTTCTACTTCATTTTCCAAGAAATAAAAGGAAGAAAGAGTAATATTATTTTCCATGATCGTTGATAATCCTATGTCTATGCGACATAGATCCACTACTCGATTTTCAATAAAATTATTAAATTTTTTAAAAAGTGATCTTATAATCACATAGATGCATGAAATTGATTGTGATAACTTTCATCATTTCTTTTATTTTTATTTTTCTTCCTCTTACCTTTTTATTTTCTCACTCTAAATTTGTCATTTTGTTTTCCAAGTTTTGTGCCTTATCTCCACTTGAAATGATACAAGCATGGTACGAAAGGCATGGATCATTCTTCGATGAACAAACCGTGCAAGCTACTCTTATCACCGACTATTACGTCCAATTGTTTTTTTTTTTTTGTACTGTTAAATATAAAATATTTTTTTTTAATATTTACACTTTTTAATTTTGAAACACGTTTTAATTATTTAAATTTTTGTCTATAAACTCCTTTTGTCAAAACCTAACACATGCATAATTTTATAAATACCAGAAAAGGTCGAAACCTCTGTTCTAATTCCAAGAAAGCGAGGCTAAGGGTTTAAGTTAATAATTAAAAATAATAATAATCAATGAACGGAGCGGAATTTAATCTTAGCCCTTGTTTGACCATCGTTTGAAAATAATTATAACGAAAAAGAATAATGTGTTTTCCGAATGTGTGAATAATAAGTAATAGTTACAAATATTTGATTAAAATCGATGGTTAACTCTGATTTTAATTATAATGGGAACTCAAACAAACACTACAGTCGTTCAAATCTCACGTGTTCAATCCACTTATATAACTTCACGTTTTTAATAATATTTTCAAAATTAGATTGAACCGACCAATTTTAATTGAAATTGAAAACAAAAATTTGAATCCAATTATACTTAAAATTGAGAAAATAAGAACAAATTCATCCAAAAATTGTTTTTTATTTTTTTATTATTTTTTTAAATTTTCACTATCATTCCGACCACGACTCAACAACCTCAATAATCAACTCGACCTAATTTCTTGCTCATAAAAAAACTTGACAAAAGAAGCTTAGTTATAGTTCTCTGAATCAATCCCATCAAACAGCAAGAAAAACAGTGGCATTGACAATATAAATCTCCATCTTCTATAGAGCAAGCACAGATATCCACATTTTCCACCATTTTTGCACAATTCTTTCTCACATCCATACTGACCCTTCATTCTCTCCAAAAAAAAAAAAAAATTATGGAAGAAGACCTAGAAAATCACACTACCCCCTCCGCTTCTGCCTCGAAGGACACCCTAAACATCACCTCCGCCGCCGCTTCTCTAGAATTTTCCGATGACATTGACAGTTGTTGTTCCACGCCTTATGTTAGTGCACCGTCTAGTCCAGGCCGCGGTACACCCCTTGGAGGGTTCTACTATAGCGCTCCAGCTAGTCCTATGCATTTTGTGCTTTCAAGTACTAGCATTTCTTCGTATGGGGTTGAATCGTCGACGGCGGCGTGTTCTTTTGAGTTTGATTTCTCGGCGCCGCTGGCCGACGACGGTGCGCCACCGGGATCCATGAGCTCCGCTGATGAATTGTTCCTGAACGGCCAGATCCGACCCATGAAGCTTTCTAGCCATCTCCGTAGGCCACAGTTTTTGGCCCCTTTGATTGACATGGATGAATCTGATGAGATTGAACAGTCTGAGCTTGATGATTCTTCATTTTCTGAGGAGAAATTTGGTCGCGGAAGGGAATCGAAATTGCGGGCCGGATCATTACGGAGGAGGACTAGATCTATGTCCCCTATGAGAACGACGTCATTTTTAGATCATGAAAATGACAATGCACAGGATGACGCTGAGATGAAGATGGAAAATGAAGTGTGCAAAAACACAGAAGATCCAGCGGGGTCGAATGATACGACGACATGTGAATCTGGATCTTCATCGAGGTCTTCTTCAATTGGGAGAAGCTCAAGGAGGTGGGTTTTCTTGAAGGAGTTCTTGTATAGGAGCAAAAGTGAGGGAAGAAACAACGGGCATAAATTTTGGGGTTCCTTGTCATTTTCACCTGTCAAAGATAAGAAAATGGAGAAGTCCATTTCCAACCCCAAAACCCACTCAACTGAAAAAGCGAAAAATGCATCAAATTCATCTCCAGAAGTAGTAAATTCCAACACCGGAGCCACAAAAAAAGTTACAAAAGAGGTGAAAAACAGGGCAGTAAATGGGATTGGTAAAAGGAGGGTGCCACCATCTCCTCATGAATTGCTTTACACTGCAAATAGGGCACAAGCAGAGGAGATGAGGAAGAAGACATTTTTGCCCTATAGACAAGGTTTGTTGGGCTGTTTGGGATTCAGTTCAAAGGGCTATGGTGCCATGAATGGCTTTGCTAGAGCTTTGAACTCTGTGTCGTCAAGGTAAAACATGAAATTTTCAAGAAAATGTGTATTAATTTCTTGAACATGGGGTTCTTAAGTGCTAGATTTGTATGAATATATTTTGTTTTTAAAATTTTGTTCGTGTTTTTCAGTGCTTATGTGTTTGCATTAATTGATTAGGGATTATTATTATTATTATTTGCATGGAAAAAGAGAAGTTGCCAATCATGGAAGCTACAGCAAAGTTTGTTTTCATCTCCCTTTTGCTTGTAGTAAAACAAAGTTCATTAGATCTTCTCTCTCTCTCTCTTATATATATATATATAATATTATCTACAGGCCCTTGTGGTTGTGTCATTCACAAACACATGGGGTGCATAATCGATTAGCTGTTGCAAAGCTATGACTTGTTGGCCGTACATGTTAGTTGTGGGCTGTGTCAAGTAAGGCTGCATAGGATTCCTCCATTATTTGAAAATTGCACCGGAGCAAGTTAGATTTTCAGAGGGTTTAAGCCACTTTATTTTAGAAAATCTATTTTGAAATAGTAGATTGATGGAGAATGTGTGGTTGAAAAAGAAAGAAAAATTATTAATGTGATGAAAAATATTATTTTTTTTAAAAAAATTTGATTGAAAATAAGTAGAAGAATGAAAATGAAAATTTTAATGTGTACCAAATCGGGGCGTCAGAAACCAACAAATAAGTTGGTCTTCACCCTCTTTATGATGCACAATTTCTATAAAACCGCCTTGTGCCCTTTACGGGTAAACTTTATGAAGTCGTGTATTTACTTCTCGACTACGAGGGTTACTTGGCGATTTGGAAAACTTTTAACTTATGCTAGATTCTTGAACCAATGATTTGTTACACAATCCACATGCGGTGGAATAGTCCCTTTTTTTTTGTGTTCACTTAGGTGTCCAAACTTTGCCCGACTAATTTTGAGGAGTGGTAGCCTTCCCTCCTTATTCGCCACCCGAGTAAATTCGGATGCGATTACAACTTACACACACTTAGCCCGGACATTCGACAATTTTCCTCTCCGTAGATCTCTGCCTTCCAACTGTCGCATGAATTCGAACCTCCGATACTTCGTAGAGAATCCTTCTACTTTACCACTGGTTATGTCCGTGGGACACTGGAATAGTCCTTTTGTTAGGGGTGAATGAGGCTCCAATAGTCATACAAATTGCAAAAAGGTCCTCTGTGATCAATTATGTGTCTTTTTAGTATTTTATTACTTGTGATCTTTTTGTTGGAATCTGCAGCCTATCCTCGTATTGCAAATTTATGGTGATCAGATGGACAAGTGTTTGCTTATAATCTGCTAATTTGCTAAATAAGCTTCTTTTCTTTGGCTTGTAGTGCTTCCAGTTATTCAATTGTATTCATGAACACTATTATTGATCTCGACCGCGACTCGTAAATTTACTTGAGGAAATTTGAGTTGATCATTTTATAATTATTTTTAATACAAAATAATAGGGTCCAATTCAAAAAATAATAGAAATATTTATATCCTGTCCTCCCCCCAGTTTGAAGATATATCATTCACCCCACCCCGGTCGAAGGAATGGACGAAAATGTTAATCTCGTGTCCTCTCCCGACCCAAGCCGGGCGAAACACACGAGTCCAATAGGGAATCAGAAAGTCGACATTGACAAAGATAAGCCATATGCATACCAACATTACCATCAAGGTCTTAGCCAACAATGCCACAGTACTTGTAATAAGGTTGTCTAATCTTTTCATGGATGAAACATAATGAAGAACACATAACAAGAATCTTGCATTAACTGTCACTCGCTCCATTTTACTTTCCAAAAAAGATGACGTAATTATAACAACTCCACTACGTAAGTATAACATTAATGCTACTGGTGGAAACAAAAATAGTTTTTTCTAGTCGTGAATGAAAACAAATTACTTACTCCCATTCTTCCGATCATACTTCTGGTGATGCAAGACGTGCAGAATTGGGAGTAAGAAGATGGATCCACAACACTCCCAGAAGTTATAAGCGGACACCACCAAAGTCGATAAAATGCGATTTCTCACTGGTCTGAAGCAAATGTAGAAAGAATATTCTTCTTCAAAGTGAACTCATCAGCCTTTGCCGGGGCAATTGACTGCAAGAAATATTTGTGGGGAGAGAGATCAGATACTTCTAGATTATGAAGATATCTACAACAATAATTCAGATATATAGCCCCTAAATGGAAAATAAGTAATAAAATAATTAATTGAAGACTATCACGTCGTTATTTTGGGAGTTCAGTCATACATCCGAATATAATCAACTGAAAACTGATGATTTAACTTATAAAAAGGCAGGCGGGCAGACAGAAGGGCAAATGATTAAGACGATTTCCATTTGTGGATCAGAGAGAACAGGTAAAAAATTATAAAATGATGGTTATGAAGCATTAGACAAAATAGTACGTGATAGTTTACCTTGGCAAGCATGCGTTCCAACCGCTGAATCTCATTCTTAGCATATTCAGCACCTCTTTCCAAGCAGCTCTTGGCAGCTTTCACATAGAGCTTCCCATATCTAAAGAAAAGTAAGGAGAGATGAAATATGAAAAATATGGGTATAATAATATAGATGGGCAAGTCAGATCGCAAATTTCGCCTACTACCCCAATTACTATGTGGTCAGGTTACTAATATGAACGATGAAAGTACAGTAAGGTTTGGTGAAAACCTTGCATTGGAACCCTTCAACTTCTCGGCTTCTGCCTCCAGTCGACTGAATACAGCTTTTTTCTCCTCACTTGATGCACTTACAAATTCCTTCACTAAGCTATCGAGAGCCTCAACTATACCAGCCTAGGTTGATAAAATGGCACATTAGAAGCCAGTAAAAGTACCCATGGAGAAAATCTGTTAATTTAGCAACAAACCTTATTTGTGAATTGTCCTTTTGCATCACGGCTAGTTCCACACTTCTCATTGATGAAACTAACAAATTCATCTAAATCTCGTCCACCATCGTAATCTTCACCAGCTTTATTGTTCTTTGGGAAGAATTTCAATGTAGGAAAACCACTTACACCATACCTGCTTAGCAAAATAGATGTGCATCAGGAAATACACGCCATATTTTTCCTTTTCTTTTCTCTTCCCTTACGTGTCTAAGTAGATTTGGGGAAATTAGTTCTGAAATTTATCTATAGCACTTTATTAAATGAACTATCACAGCAGGATCTGAAAGAGGGGGCGTGTGTGGATACTTACTTCTCTGCAATGTCTTTGTACTTATCAGCATCCACATTAGCAATAACTACATCATCTTCCAGCTTGAATGCTGATGCTAGCTTTTCATAAGTCTACAAAAAAATAAAAAACAATAGAGATGTTTTACAATAATTTATTCACAATCCATGGGCGTCTCATTGATGAGCCAGTGATTTACTTACAGGAGCAAGGCTTTTGCAATGACCACACCTGGGAAAGAATACGCTCAAATCAGAAATGAAAATCATAACAAGTGAAACATTTCATGCAAATTGTCACAAAGAGAACTCTTGGAAACAAATCACTTTGTCTTCTCACATTCAAGTACAAGAACAGAATAGAAAGAAAACTTTATTTCTAAACCTACCAGGGTGCATAGAACTCAACAAGGACGTCCTTCGTCTCATCAAGCACAATCTCATCAAAGTTGTCTGGCGAGAGAACCGCAACACTTGAAGGAATTGCAGCTAACTTGACATTTGTCCCTGAAAACAAAACAGCATTTGTAAGATAACAAGGCGAGAAACCTCCACTTAGGTGTGATTTTGAAACATATTTGGGCAAGAATGGCAACTAATGTAACAATATGATGATAACGCCCTTCACATGACAAGCAAGTATTTTTTTTTTTAGAAAAAAAAAAATAATACTTGCTGTGCATATACAATGGCACCTACTGGCTGCATAGTCAATCTCGGATCAGAAATATACGAGCAACCAAAAAGTCTTACCTCCTTCATTGTTCACAAATTCAGCAAGGGCTTCAGCAGTTCTTGCACTTTCATACCTAAGAAATGAAAAACTCAATTAATGTGGACTTCCCTTTTTCAGGGACTTGAATGGACAGAAACTCTGCAAAGAAACCTCATATAATGATTTGACAATTACAAGGAGGATAAAAGAAATGGAAGAAAAATGTTTTCTTAAAGAGCCTAAACTCACTTCTTGGGCTCCAAAGACCCCTTAGGAAACCACTGGATGGTGGGATACCCAGAAACTCCATACTTGCTGCAGACACTCTTGTGCTCATCACAATCAACCTACAACAGAATGGTTTAATAAAGTCATAAATATTAACTTTCTAAAGTTGAAAACATTTAGCAATCAACCTACAAAGGTTGATGGAAAAATCAATGTTTTGAGAAACACTCAACCCAATGAACTGATCCTCAAATGAGTGTAATGCAAGAATTTAAGATTACACTGTTTGAAAATTTGTCATTGAGGCCCGCCTTAAGGTGCGCATCAAAACGAAGGGAACAAAAAAAAAATGCTTGAAAGTGCTAATCGTGAAGCAGTTTTTGGATGCACATGCTTCAGTTGAGTTAGGTGCCTCAAGTCTTGTGGAGTGCACACTCCTCAATTCTCCAGCTTTAGGCGTGGGCCCACAAGATATTAAAAATTCTAATTAATCCATTCTGGAATAGCCCACTGAACCTCCAACTATTACTAAAAACATTAAAAATTTGTTTTTTTCTGATTGAACCACCATTGGAATCAACTATTACAAAAACATTTTGTGTTTTTGTTTGCAAATTTTAAATTGTTCAGTTATGAATTTTAAAGATTGTTTACGATTTCTTACACATTTATTTAGTATCTTCTTTTTTTTGGGACTTTTCATATTATTCAACTCACAAAGAAAAACTCCGCATACCCGAATACGTCTTTTTAACCATGATTTAATAACAACTACTACAACAAAGTCTTATTCCCAATAAATAGTGCCATAATTTAACAGGTTAACTAATCTAATCTCCTTTGCTGATTTTCCAAATAAAAAATATCCGTAATGTTCAGCAAAATTGGGACAGAAAACACAAAAATTGTAACATCGAGTGCTTATTTTCGAGACTATCATGTTTATCTAGATTAATTACACTAATGATATATTTACCGTTTAATTAATATAATTATCTTCGTATGAACTATGTTATTATAGGGGAATGTACCTTGACACATGAGACGATCAACATACATACTAAACTTATTATAAAATGCAAATAATTTTATTAGAGTTAGGAGTAAATTATGATTTAATGCATTTATTTTAAGTATGATTTCATCAACTGTTATTCCCTTTTTCTATATAAAACGGACCTACAGCATCCATTTCTCCATATAAGTCAATTTTATCAATAATTAGTCATTAATTTGGTAATTGAATAAATTAAAGGAAGCAAAATGTGATTCCCTACTTTATTTTAATTGACAGAAATGAATGTCCTAAATTGGAAAATTGACTTTTCTAGTTTGGACACTTTGATTTGCAAAATAAAGTTGACACTCTTCCATCCCTCCAATGCTGGAGACATCCAATGATTACCCCCATTTCTTGTTGTATTATTTGCAAAATGAAAACACTATCTCTTATAACCATAAATCATACAATCTCTCTCCCCTTCCATGATTTTATTATAGTTAAGAAAAATGTTCTAATCATCATTTTAACACCGACGACTTTAAGAAACATGAGCGGTACTCATTCCTCAATAAATAGCGAGGTTAGTTTCTTTTAATTGTTTAATTATATACTTTTTAGGATAATATTTGTCAATATGCTTATATATATCACGACTTGTTTATATAAAATGGATATCGATCTTGATGCTTAGATGATTACATGTTCCTAGCAAATTAAATATTTAGTTTATATTTCATTTTCTACTTAGAATCAATTTAAACAAGAGGAAAATCTTTAAGCTATTAATCTTTAGTCATATATAGCAAGGGGCGGACACATGAAGTTGAGTGAGCTAGGACGGTTGTTGGTAGCTGAATGCCGCAATAATGGGATTATTTTAATTAAATAATATTAAAAAACTCATCAATATAAACGTAAAAATCATATACAATAAAAATATAATCCAAAATAGCAAGAAAAAAATACATTTTTTGAATCATATATATATGATCAAGTTTCAAGTTGTGATAAACTTAAGTGAAATAAGATGAAACTTATATGTAAAGCATAATTAAACGATAAATATTAATTCCAAACTTAGACAAAGCTTATACAAAGTTTTTAAAACAATCATTTTTAGAATTATTTTTGACCCAAAAGATGTGTGTTTTGAAATCTTAAAAAAATAAAGAATAGTAGTTAGATTGTCTAAATTTAAATCTTACAAAATAAATTGACAAAATCTAACAATAAAAATATATATTATGCATTGTTATTATAACAAACACAATCATTGATTGTACAAATAATTGGTTCAGTGATTCAACTATTAAGTCATTGCAATATTGAATTTTAGTTAATAATACTAATATTTTTTTTAAAACAAGTAGTATATTACTTTCTAAATTGAATATATAATTTCTTGTTATATTTATTGTTAAAATTCTTCAATTGTCATAGCGGTCAAATATTCCATTTCCACATGCAGAGTACATGTTCGTTCGAATCTTGTCTATAGCAACTATGATACAAAATCTTGCTTTGAGCAAGTTGGAAGTTAAAAAATGAAAAGAAAAAGGGGAAGTTCTTGGAACCGAACATTGTGCCTCTTGCATGTAATACAAGTACTCTACAATATAAGCTACACTACCTATTGTTGAAAGTTATTACATTTACAAATATTTAACGTTATTCATCAAAGCTTATAAGCCTTTTTTTCCCCTCTGACGGAGCCAGCACGAGCGCCGCGCCGGCTCGCCGGATGCTGAATCCACCCCTGTATATAGTGGGGTTATAGTAAAGGACATTTTTTTTTATGTTTCTATTATTTCAGAGATTTCTATGTTAATTCCCCTAACAATTTAATTCACAGAATTTAATCATTTTAAGTTTATCTTGACCCGAATAAATGATTACATATATTGTTCGTTTAAACGTAGTGTTACTCAAATTAATTGTTCGTGTACGAATAATAAATCTTAACTAGGAGAGAACATGAAGTTGCCTAAATATTAAATTTTAGGGGGTATAGTTCCTAGTTCTCGATTAAAGAAAATCATTGATGCTTAATTAGTTAAACTTCATTACGCTAATAATAATTAATCAAACAATATCAATTGGGCTGAAGGCATTGTTACACAGAGTTTCATTCTGGTCTTTGTTGATTCATAGCATTTTCTATTTCCATAATGCTTTGTATATGAATTATTATTGAACCAAACTTGCACTAATTCAAGAGCATAATTTTTTAGAAACTTAAAAGGAAAATAGAGCCACAACGTGATACATTTATAACAATCTATTTTTCTGTACTTTATAAATAAATGGATAAATGATAATGACTAGGACTTTAGGTACGTTGACTTCATGAGCGATGCAGGACGCCTCCGCTTGTCATTCTAAAAGTAAGTCTCTAAGAATTCCAGGTAAATAAACCCTACATTGTCTTCATACACATGATATACTATTAAATGTATAAATGGGTTACCAAAGTTTGTTATTATGTGATCATGATATTTGATTTTACGATTTATGTTATTAATGCTTCTCGTGACATATTCATACACATCAATGCATCCATATGCATACATGGAGTTTCAAGGGGTAAAAATTTTTCTAATCTCATGAGTCAATGAATGTTTTAAAAAGATATGAATCTCGAATGTTTTCGAGCTGTATGTCTATACCATGAAAGGCGTGAGTGGAAAATAAGGCGTGGGAGACCGGCACACCCAACCAATGTTCAACGTTCAATGATAATGTAATGTTAATGTTAACCGCTCTGCGATACTATCGATAGAATGCGGGTTCCAAATAATAATTATCCATTGCATTCTGATTGGCCAGGTGATACATCAAGTGAGCTCACGATGACAATGTTAAGTTTTTAAAGAAATGAAAGAAAGAAGATACATATTGAGAAATGCCTTCTATTTTAAATTAAGTCATATGCATATTATCATCATGCATCGGATGCATGAGGTTTGTTTACTGGACGTTAGCTCATCCCATGTTATCCCTCCCTATTTTCAGATGATGAAGACAAAATGATTCGAGATGACGACTCTAGTAATACAGACTCAATATTATCATATTTAAATGTTGAATTCATTTTTATTTTTTTTGGTAATTAAAGTTAACATTCAATTTAATTGTTCTATATTTTATTTAGCACAAAGTATTTTAAAATAATAAGTCATATATATTTATTTTGTCAAAAAATTTTAACCAATTTCTGCATTTATAGTTTTTTTTTAAAAAAAAGTTAAATGATAATACTTCCAGATTTAGGTACCTAGATTTAAGGGTGTTACGTCCCCTTTCCTAGATACTCAAGTGCAACCTAGGACAAGTAGATGATGGTATCTCTTCAATGGGACGTCCCAGTGGGTCGGATGAAGCGATCATAACTTTAATTGTAACACTATAAATACCCTTTCTTTATGAGTAAATAGCGCAAAACATCTCCACCTTTCATTTTTTGGCATTTTCAACTCTACTTTCCACCTTTCATTGAGTAAAATGTCATTTTCAACTATTTTTCCAATAAAATGACGATTTTACTCTCCTACTCAAATGAAACAAAAAGAAAAAGATGAATAACCAACTGCAACTATATATAGTCCTTAAGTTTTTAAAAAATCACAAAAAAATCATAAATTCTATACCACCACCACTTTCATAACCTACCAAGCTATCACCTATAGATCCACATAGTACCACCTTTTGGCTACCACTCCCATAGACTCCACCACCACCAACCTCGCTTCATCCCCTCCCCACACAAATTTGAAGATTGGAGCACTTAGGACTCGCCAATTTTGGTCAGACATCTCTTTCCGTGCATCGCACCCGCGAAGAGTCTTGGACCATAAATTGAAACAATTGAGGGATAATTGGTTCAATTAGATTCATACACATTGTCGTTTGGGTTTGTTAATGGTTCGATTGATGCCAATTTTGGGATTTCGTGTTGTGGGATGCATGAATTGAAGGAGAAGAGTTTGATAAAATGGACGTCGACACTATCGAATGTCTAGATTACAGTAGAATGATT
>CAIGRH010104842.1:0-20848 GCA_903798295.1 Fraxinus nigra | reverse complement strand
TATTTAACAAAAGCCACAAAATAACTCCAGTAGTCACAAAATTTAAAAACTCAAGAGCCCTTAAATTATAGACACCCACATAAGCATTAAGAAATTTTCGAATGACTTGTGTCGATATATGATGACTAAGCACCTCACAATGCTATAAACTAAAATATTGATACCAGCAAATATTTCAACTCAAACTTGCATTAATCATTATCGTGTCTATCAGAAAAGAATAAGCTTTAGCCATCTTTCAACAACTACCATGCCCATAGGCAATATAATGTGAACAAATCCTAGGCCAAATAATCAATACTCACACCACATGGTGGTAAAACCTTGCTCAAAACTACAGCAGAACTATAATTATTGAAACTAAAGTAGAACATCGAATTCCAAATCCAAAATATAAGAGAACACCATAAAAATATATGAAATGTTTGATGACTGATGCCAATGTCCTTGGGCAATATAATCAATTTATTGACATCAAATGAGGAAATTTCAAATTTTATGGCAATTGGAAAATTACCCATCAGTTTGAGTTCTTAGAGATGTACCTATAACAATATTCATCCGGCTGGGAAAATCTACACAAAAAACCCTTTGCAAAAAAGGCTAAAGTGCGACTTTCTAACATCTAGCTTGGCGGGACCAATCCACAATTAGCATAATCCACAATCCATTACCGACCTCAGAATTTGATTACAAAAATCCCATCCCCACCTTCTACCCAGAAATACCACCATTCATCGCAATTTACTTGCACTGTTTGTGCGTCTTTTATAAGCAATTGATAAATAAAAAAACCCAAAATACCACCGTCGCTGCTACCAATGTCTCCTCTTCAATGGGCCGTCGGCGTCGAAGAGAGAGAAGGCAGAGATAGGTCCAAACCACAGCAACATTGCGACGAATGGGTCGTGATGAATGGGTCGCGACGCTGACAGTAGTATCGCCTCTCCATGCCCGCACCCGTGCCCGTGCCGGTACGGCGCTCTCCTCCGTCGTCGTTGGAAGAAGAGAGAAGGAAAATATGGAAGAAGAGACTGGATGGAAGAAGAGGGAAGGAAAATATGGTTTTGAGCGTTTCCCGTGTTTTTGGAATTTTGGGAGTTTTGTACACAAAACAGCCAAAACGTTAAAAATGTCGTTTTCTGTTTTCAATACAATTTTTTTTTGTTTTCGAAAACACGTTTTCGAAAATAGGAAAGAGAACGCGTTTTCACTGTTTTGGAAAACTGAAAACAAAAAACGACCCGAAAACGGCAAAGAGAACAAGGCCTTAACTTTTACCATAATTAAACTGAAAACAGAAAACGACCCGAAAACGGCAAGAAAGTAATTTTTATTTATCACATTAAATAATTAAATTAAAAAATAAGTCATCTTAAACCCAAAATCCACACCGACCACCTGCTATTGGTCGACAAAAAAATATGGCGTTGGAGGGGTAAAAACTGGCAACAAAGAAGATGAAGAAAATTATTGCTCGAAAAAGGGAAGAGTTGGAGAACTTACGGATACAAGAAATCGATTTGATGTTTTTCAATTCAAATTTGAGCTCTTCAGATTTGGAGCACTTTCTTCATTTGATTTAGAGTTTTTTGGGGTTCAAGTTCAACGAAATCAAGAATTTCTTGCTTTTTTGCACCAAGTTTAAGCTTGAATGAACAAGTCCGGGGGTTGAAAATCACTTATGCCAATTTGATCAAATCGAAATCTAGGGCCATGAAGATTTATGCCATTCGAAGAAAACAAAGAAATCTAATCCAAATGGAGGCTTGGAGGTAGGTGTGGGTGAGTGGTGAGAGGAAGAAGATGATTGTGTATGTGTGTGTGTGTGTATTTTTATTTCTTATTTATTAATTTTATTACTAATAAATGGAAAGTCACTATTTTTTTAAATATTAAAAATGTGGTTAAAGTTGTTAAAATTTTGATCAACTGATAGAATTGTGGATGAAAACTGTCCAAAAGGACTTCACCTGCAATGTTTGAAAATGTTATGGGTGACAGCTGCAACAAAATCAAATGTTTAAATAAAACTCTGCTAGTGTTTCAAAGGTTTTGAGTTTTTGCTGCAATTATTCCTTAGTTTTCAACTTCACATTCTACCATTAATCTCTATTCCATAATTTATAAATGAGAAAATTATAGCAACGGTACCAAACCTTTCATTTAGTTGTAGACTTTGTCCAAACATTTCATTTGTGCCGCCAACGATACCAAACCTTTAAAACATTCGCACATGGAATCCGAATGGATAGAAACCTAATTGACTTAAAAATTGACTTTGGCCAAATTTTAAAAGGGGTAAAATAGTAATTTTGAATTAAAATATAACAAAATATCAAAAACCCAAACCTAAAATCTCCCCACTCCCCACCCCAAAATCAAACACTAAAATACAGCAGCACCACTGGTCAAAAGCTCGCCTATTCCACCCCATTAACGCCAGTCAAAGCATAGTTTGAAATTTTGAAGGTGAAAGGCTATTGAGATGTACTCAAATTGAGATGGATGAAATAATTGCTAGAAGATTGCCATTCATTTTAATCTTTTTGTTTGGTTTCAGAAATTAAATTTGAAATTGAAGACATCGATGATGGGCGATTGGGTGGTGGAAATTTTGACAGAGGAGTTTTGGAGTTTCTTGATAGGTTTGATAATGGTGGAAATCTTGATGAGTTTCTTGAGTGATGCCAGCGTATATGTTGGCATTGGGTGGTGTGACCAATTTCCCTTGGGGTTTTTCTTGGATAAATTCTCGAGTTTTTGTTGGATTTCAATTTAGCCTCATTTTCTACACAGATTTCTTGAGAATTAATGGCTGATTTTCCATTTCTTGGGCTTCTTTTTATGTCTACTCTATGAAGCTTAAGGACAGTGACAATTTTTGTTCTTGCTTCAGCTATATTTAGAATCCTCTCTTAATGGGGTATGTTGATGTTGAATTGAGGAAATTTTCTGTCTGTATATTTCTTATTGTGAGAAAATTTACAGATGATATAAGAAAAAGGGAAGGCCTACAGAGATTGAGTATAAACCACTCAATCTCTTCCCAGAAGAAGACTAGCTACAGCTTTGCAGAACATGGACAGTAAAGCACGCTCCTGACATGAAGGTATGCAACATGCTCCTGGAATTAAGGTAGGCTGGTTGTAATAAACATGTCTGACTTCCAATACTCCCCCTCAAACTGGACCAAAGGGCTTAATTGAGCCAGGCTTGATAGGCAGTCGTTGAAAATGAGTGAACGGCAAAGCTTTGGTAAAAATATCTGCTAGTTGATCTTGACTGCGGGTGTAGTGAGTTTGAATAATCTTGGACTGAACTTGAGCACAAATGTAGTGGAAGTCAACCTCAATGTGTTTGGTTCGTTCTTGAAAAACGGGGTTAGAATCAATGTGCATAGCAGTCTAATTATCACACACAAGAGTCACTGGTTGAGAGCTGAGAAATCCTAAATCAGAGAGAAGACCCTTGAGCCAAATAAGTTCAAGGTTTGCTTCTTCCTTTTCCATGTAACCAAGTTGCCTCCAACAAAGGTACAAAAACCAGTTGTAGATTTGTGATCAAGAGAGTTCCCGGCCCAGTCAGCATCTGTGTAGCCAAGAATCTGTGTGTTGGAGTTGTTTTTCATAAGAATGCCTCGACCGATAGAGCCCTTGAGATATCGCAGAATGCGCTTAACCACTTGAAGATGAGCAGTAGTTGGAGAATGCATGAATTGACTGACTAGACTGACTGCAAATGTAATATCTGGTCTGGTTATAGTGAGGTAAATAAGTTTACCTATTAACGTTGATAGTAGCTCACATTGTCAAAAAGATCATCGCCCATATCCATTTTCAGTTTGCTATCAAGAGGTGTTTTAGTGGGTTTGCAGTCCTCCATGTCAGCTTCTTGGAGCAAATCAAGAGTATATTTCCTTTGGTTGAGGAATAAACCTTTGGAAGAAGTGGGCATTTCAATACCAAGGAAATATTTCAGAAAATCGAGATCTTTGATAGAAAACTTTTGTCGAAGAGAACATTTGAGAGCCTCAATTTCATCAACATTATCACCAGTAATAATAAGATCATCCACATAAATAAGGACAATCAACTTACCGACTGATCCAATGCGAACAAAAAGAGAAGAGTCAGCATTGCTGGGTTTGAAACCAATTGCTTCAAGAACGGAGCTTAATCTGGCATACCATGCACGATGAGATTGTTTTAATCCATAAATTGATTTATGAGGCTTACAGACTAAACTCAGATCGCGTGATTGAAGATGGCCCGGATGAAGCTTTATGTAAACTTCTTCTTTAAGGTCTCCATGCAAGAATGCGTTTTTAACGTCCATTTGGTATAAAGGACATGCATGATTAACGGCAATAGATAGTACGACCTTCACAGTATTCATTTTAGCCATAGGAGCAAAGGTTTCCTTATAGTCAACACCAAAGGTTTGTGTAAATCCACGAGCTACTAACCGAGCTTTGTGCCTTTCAATTGAGCCATCTGAGTGAAACTTAGTCTTATATATCCATCGACTTCCAATAGCCTTTTTTCCTTTAGATAATGGAACAACACTCCATGTTTTATTTGCATCTAAAGTTTGCATTTCTTCTGCCATAGCATTCCGCCATTCACTGGATAGATTTGCCTCTTGAAAATTCTGGGGTTCTTGGACATCGGAGATTCTGCTCAGAAAAACGGCATGAGAAGAGGAAACTTTGTGATACGTAAGTAAATTTGTGACTGGATACCGTGTGTGATAAGTATAATAATCAAGTTTTTGGTGGTGGATGTCTATCACAAGCAGGATTTCGTCTGACTGGGACTAAAGGTGACGGTGAAGAGTCCAAATGAGGCCCTGAACTAGAAGGCTTAGAAAAAATATCTTCAGGAATGACAGCGGGGTTTGTGACTTCTTGATCATCATGATAAGGAGCTGGAGCAGCATAGTCAAGTTCGATGTTATAAGTAGGCAAGGGAAGAAGATCAAGAACAAGCTCCCCCTGACCACTATTTTCTAGAGATTTACTAAAAAAAAGGTGTTGCCTCATCAAATCTAACATCACGTGATACCATAACTTTCTTGGTGATAGGATTGTAGCACTTGTATCCCTTTTGTGTGGATAAGTACCCTAAAAATAAACATTTAACAGCTCGATGATCAAGTTTATCATGATTTTGCGCTTGAATATGAACATAAACTGTGCATCCAAAGACTTTTAGGTCAGACAGATCAATCTTTCTATCCTTCATCACTTCATAGGGAGATTTGATAGCACACGACTAGGCAGTCGCTTAATAAGATAGGCAGCAATAAGAACACCTTGAGACCAGAACTTCTTGGGCACGTTCATTTGAAACATTAGGGCTCTAGTTTTCTCAAGCAGATCTCGATTTTTTTTTCTGCGATGCCATTTTGTTGGGGTGTTCCAACACAACTTGTTTGGTGTATAATGCCATGCATGCTCAAATATTGTGACATGTTATTAGACATATACTCAGTTCCATTATCAAACCTTAAGGTATGAATGGTGGTTGAAAATTGTGTGGTAACTAGTCGATGAAAATCCTGGAACGCATTCAACAATTCACTCTTAAATTTTAAAAGATATAACCAAGTAATCCTTGAGTAGTCATCAACAAAGGTTACGAAATATTTGTATCCATCAAAAGATTCAAAAACTGGACCCCAAATGTTTGAATGTACAATTTCAAACAGCTTGCTAGATTTAGACGTAGAAATGCAGAAAGGCAACCTAGCAAACTTCGACAAGTGACAAATATCACAAGTCATGGAGGTTTTACAAAAAAATGGAAACAACTTTGACAATACTAGATCAGAAGGATGAGCTAACCGCTGATGCCAAAGACGTCGATCTTGTATAGGACTGGAACTAAATTGTAAACTTTTGGAAATTTGAGAATCCTTTGATAGATAGTATAGTCCATTCAAGAAAAAATCATCACCAATCTTCTTCCTGGTGACAATGTCCTGGAAAATGACATTATTAGGTGAAAAAATGGCAAGGCAATTCAAAGAGTTTGTGATTCTCCCAACAGAAAAGAGATGACAAGGAAAAGGAAGGAACAAAAAGAGCAACCGACTCTACATTTTTTGAAATCAACTTTATTTTCCCTTTCCCTAAAATTGAAGCACCTTTACCATTAGCAACTGAGACTTGAGATGGTTTGGACAATTTTTCAAAATCATTTAAATGGGACATTTGACTAGTCATGTGGTCTGTGGCATCTGAGTCTATTATCCAATAATCATGTACACGGCTAACTTCAAGAGCAATAGAGAAAGCCTCTAAAATACCTGGAATGTTATGGGATGATATGCCATCAGTCTCCGCAACAAATCCTGCGAATTTACCAAGTAGGGCAGTAGGATTCTCGAGTCCAGACGTGGTCATTTGTTCACTATCACTACTCCATTTTTTTGTTTTTGAAGATAAACAACAAATTCATTGATCAAGGCTACAGGATTGGATGTGAAATTCACCAGACCCTCAGTTGATGGTTTAAAAACAGCAGAAGCAGCAGCCTGGTTAGCTTTGTGGGTGGAAGTCTGTGAATTTTTCCAATAACCCTTTCTCTCCTTTAAGAACTTTGGTTTTAGTTCAGGATGTAACAACTAACACCTTTCCCTTGAGTGACCAGTCGCATCACAATGTGTACACTTCAAGTCCAGCCTCTTATCCCTGTAATTTTTCATCAGAATTCTTGTGAGTGGACACACAGGCTCTCGTTTCTGGCATATTATACTTTGTTTCGATGTTCATCACCTTTCGACGGGTTTCTTCTCATTGAATCGTGGCACAAATGCTTGAAAATGAGGGAAGCTTGATGTTCATTAAGATATGGCTACGCAGGTCTTCATAGTCAGGGCTAAGACTGGCTAAGAGTTGGAATATTTTGTCTTCCTCAACTCTCTTTAACAGAATGGTAGAATCAGTGGTATGAGGACGATAAACATCTAATTCATTCCACATATTCTTTAATTTACCAAGATGTTGGACAAATGACTTGCCCTCTTGTTGGAGCCCTGAAACATCCCTTTTGAGTTGAAAAACACGAGTAACATTATTCTGGTTGCCATACATTTCCTTGACATTTTTCCACAGATCACAAGAAGAAGTAGAGAAGCTAAAGATTCCAGCATTTTTCTATTCCATGGAATTAAGGAGCCAGGACATAATCAACTGGTATTTGCACAACCATGCCTCATATGTAGAGGAGGACTCATTTGGAGCTTCTATGCTTCCATTGATATAGCCAAGCTTCGATCTTCCCCCAAGAGCAAGAGAAATGGCTCTTGACTAAGAAAGATAATTAAACTTATTCAATAAAACTGAACCGAGTCTTTGATTTGGGTTAACCTCAACTTCAATAAGACTTGGAGAGGAGGAAGTAATTGAGTTTTCTTCATCCATCAGGAAGACAGAGAAAAGTAGTAAAAATAAAATAAAATTCAGAGACAAGTTCGATTGAGGATTTGCTCTGATACCATGAGGAAATTTTCTGTCTGTGTATTTCTCACTGTGAGAAAATTTACAGATGATATAAGAAAAAGGAAAGACCCACAGAGATTGAGTACAAACTACTCAATCTTTTCCTAGAAGAAGACTAGCTACAGCTTTGCAAAACATGGATAGTAAAGCACGCTCCTGACATGAAGGTATGCAACAGGCTCCTGGAATTAAGGTAGGTTGGCTGTAATAAACATGTTTGACTTCCAATATGAATCTTCTGACACCTTTTAAAGCTTTTTCACCGAATCTTTCACCATTTTTAGCTGAATTTTGGTTGCTACAAGAACTGACTTCCTGCATCTGAATTGTGAATGTGAACTGTAAGAACCATCGATGTTGGTGTTATTGACGATTGTGCCCATGTTAGGTAGTTGTGGTGGTGACTGATTTTCAGGGGTGGGCCTATGGTGTGGACGTGGGGTGGAGTGGGTAGGGTTTGGGGTGGGGGTGGATACCTTTTTTATTTTAATTCAAAAATTCTATTTTATCCTTTTTAAAATTTGTCAAAGTCAATTTTTTGAATCAATTAACTGTCAATCTAATAGTTTCTATCCATTCGAATTACATGTGCGAATTTTTTAAAGGTTTTGTACCGTGGGTGATATAAACGAAAGGTTTGAGTAAAGTCCGTAACTAAATAAAATATTTGGTGTTGTGATTGTAATTTTTCCTTTATAAATTTTTCATGATGGGGCCAAACAATGACTATGTTAATGAAATGGAACATGTTAAAATCTCGGTAATCTAGTGTTACACCTCGATTTTGGAGACTCAAATTTGCAAAACATATGCTGGGATACTACGAATTTTATTGTCACACGTGTTTCTCATATTTCTCTTTAAAAAAATATTTTAAAAAATCATTTTAAATGAATATTCTTCACACCCACGGTCCCACACCCGAGGCCAAATGGAGTCCATCTGGATTCAATTTGTTTCTCGAGTGTGCTATGGGTACATAATGATCTACATAATGTTTGACATAATGGTCACATGTTTGGCCTCTATTGGAGATGTACATCTAAAATTATTCTTGTTTCCCACCATAACATGTGGATCCATTAAGCCTCATTTGACCATCATTATTTTAAAAATTTTAATTCTCGCACTAATTTTTAATCTTACATTTACACAATAATATATTTTACACGTAAATTTAATTTTTTTTTTTTTTTACTTTTTAATCATACATTCTCCAAAAAAATCAGTATTCAAAACTTCATTTTCTCAAAATGATGACGATAATACAGAGGCTAAATGAGCCTTTCTATCTCCATTCAAATTTCCTTAAACATATAGAAGAGCCAGTTTCGTCAACCAACACGACGTCGTGTTGCCAGTCCTAAAACAAAGAAGCCCTATTCTCTGCGAAGAAGCCGAACAACCCTCTGTAAATCCAAGACCCACTCGTGCCCTATTTTACTCTCTGCAAAATCCATCAATTCAATTGGCACTACATTCATCCATCCCCAACCCCAATTATCGTCACTGCTGCCTGAAATGTAAGTTCTTTGTGCATTCATTTTACCGGCAACGAGATGCTCTCCGAGCCTCCAATTTCTTCTTCCAAGTGTTTTTTTTTTTGGAATTTCAGTTCATTTTGTTTTGGATCATGATTGATACAAATTTTTATGTGTATTTTGATTTCGAATGTTAGATGTCGTGAGGGCCTTATTTGGAAATCCCCGATTTGGGGATTTTTGGTTTAATCTGACAGTTTTCATTCTACTTTCATAATTAGTTTAGTAATTAGTTTTCTTCTTCACGGGGAGATTGCCACCGAGGGACCCTGTAGTGCTCCACAGCCATCCCTGCTCAGGCCAAATGGTAATCATTGGTCATTTGGAGTGGATCAAGTTAATTAATTTTTTAATAGCTGAATTCCTGTTAGTTTCTCCATTTCTCTGATGTTTAAGTAAGAGCTTTTTCAGTGATGGTTGTTTTGTTTTGGATGGAAATAATGAGATGTGAATATGATGATAACCAATTGATAATGATACAATAAGCAATCCTAAGAATTATAATGAGTTAAGATTAGCTTCGACTTATATTAGCTATTGTTATGGAAAACATTATGGTCTGCTAGCTGAATAGTTTTGATTATGACACTTCTCATTAATGATATGTGATGATTGAGAAATAGGAAAATTATTCACTATAATATCTACAATTAAAAATGGTCACAATAATTATTTCGGTTCTTTCATTGCTTAGTTTATTTCAGTGTCGCCATGGTCAATCATTAGCATAAATATTCAAAGGGAGAAAAGGAATACTTGTTGAAATATGAGAAAAGTAGTTAATTGTGATTCTCTTAAAAGGAAACATTTTTAAAGAAGAAAATTTCTCCTTATAAAAGAAGTAGATTCCAATTGATAGAATATAAGTCCTTACTGTTCTCGAACACATAAATTTTATGTTGACTGCTTGCCATCACTTGATTATAGATTCTTGAGCAATTTCTTAATAGGCTATTAGTTTGGCATAAGCTAGAGAATTAGAATATCTCTAAAAAGTATTGTCTTTTTTCCATTTTTAGTGGGCGACCTGAGTTATGTTTAGGTTTCTGTTACCTTATAGGATACTATTTTCGGAATGTCATATGCAAGATTATAGCATTGAGGAGATTGCCCCGAAAAGTATAATTTCATATACAATTTTATTGTTTGAGAAACCTTCGATGCTACTACAGTAAATGATCGTTATCAAGGCAGTTCTAGGATAAAAAATTCATGAATGTGTGTGCAATATGTATTTTTGTTTACTTCCACTCTTCTTATTTTCTGGGATGAAAATCAGAACATAAGTGATAAGGAAGAAGTTTCGACGTGGAGAAATGTGAACTGTGTTTCTTTGGAAAATTTATTTTTCCATGGTCAAAAGATGATATAATTCAAGTCCTGTGTGGAAATTTTTCTATCTTTCTCTGCCTGCCTGTTTATGGCTGATTGATTCCACATACCTTGTCACCAAAGGGATTAAAGTTCTTAGAAGAATAACATGTATGTTATGGTTACTATGTTTCCCAAAAACAAATGATATAGACTGATTGGGTGGGGTAAATTAATAAATTCTTACTGGTGTTTAGCTTTAAATAGCATTTTGTGGTTTATTTCTTCATCCATTAACTTTTGATGCATACCAATGTCTTTGAGTTGGTGATCCTTCCATTTGGATTTTGGAGCATAGGTTATTTAAGGATTTTATCTGAAAAACTGTCCAATATCTAAAATACATTTAGAAAAAATTAAAAACAATAGGAAAAAAAGAGTCTCCATTCCAACCACTTTCTCATCACCTCCTGCCATCCACAAAGACCCCTACCCCGCTAGCTAAACAACCATCCACCAACCAATCCCTCAAAGCGAATTCCCTTGAACCTTGAAATCACTGATTGGACTTGAGGAGACTAAAGTCCTACATGTGAGTTTATGAACATGTGGAACATGAGGATTGAGCGAACGAGACTGCTCAATAGCTAGCCAGTCTTCAGAGGCAGGAAACAGATCCAAGAACCTATATGAAGGCAGACCCATTGATCACCAAACCTAAAACGTGTGGTACTATGGTTACTCCTCAACTAAACACAATCAAGAAATCAAACCGCCACTCCAGATCATATGGAAAGGGAGGAGGAGAGCTGAAAAACACAAGGTAGACCAAAAGACCAAATAAAATAAAAAGGAAATGAGAAAATGAATATCACAAAATGAGATGCAACTCCCCACACCCCCAAGAAACTTAAATGAAATGAGATAGAATTAGAAGTGACATGAGTGAAAATAATGCACNAAACGTGTGGTACTATGGTTACTCCTCAACTAAACACAATCAAGAAATCAAACCGCCACTCCAGATCATATGGAAAGGGAGGAGGAGAGCTGAAAAACACAAGGTAGACCAAAAGACCAAATAAAATAAAAAGGAAATGAGAAAATGAATATCACAAAATGAGATGCAACTCCCCACACCCCCAAGAAACTTAAATGAAATGAGATAGAATTAGAAGTGACATGAGTGAAAATAATGCACAAATGTATGGACGAAGTCTATTTGCGGTTTGTTTTGGAGGTGTGGTCAGAAGAAGATTGGGAAATTGTGCATATCAAAAATAGTTTTACAAAATTTGCTACTCTTAGTTTACAAATATATGAACCATATAAAGTACTAAAAGAAATATCACTTGAGAACAACTTAATTCCATTTAAGAATACAAGTGATTTTCTGAAATTGTCCTTTTCCTATGATTACGTACTCTAGCATATGCTTTTTTTACATGAATATTTTTTTTTCTAAATGTTTGGCTTTATGTATTTGTAATCTTGCACGACCTTATTTTAAAACAAATATAAAATTATCAATCCATGATCTTATTTGAATGTTTGTGTTATTTATATCCTTATTTAATTTCATGTAGCCTCCCACTGTAGCTGACGCCTTTTCGTCCACCTTATCATCTTTAAAGGATTTGTTCCAGGCGTTAAGAGTTAATGGGATACTGGAATGCGAGCTAAATGACAAGGCTTTTGTGATATGATTAAGCTATTTGTTTTGCTGCTTTTACTTTAAAAATCAATCTCTTCTGTTAAATAATGCATTAATGCACATTTATGCTTTTCGCCAGAAAATTGTGTCTAGACTTAAAGATTATGTAAATTCTGCAAATTCGCTTCTTGATTATAACCTTTCCATACTCGCACATTATTATAAACAACGTTCTACAGGAAATCATCTTCAACGTCTCTTCAACAAGATATGCATGTTGATGTAGGATTACAAAAAGATTGAGGTCCAAACTTTCAAAATGATGTATCCATCATTTCAATGACCTTTTTTCTTCTGTACCAAAATATATTTATATACCTTGTTATTAGCTGCCAAAGTAGACCGCGCGAAGTATTATTTCTATTCATTAATTTTTTTTGTACTGCATTCGTTATAGTACATATCACACACAATTGGAAACTTGCCTTCAAAATTGCTCCATGCTATTTAGTACCCAACTAAATTCGAACACGTGCATTGCACGTGCCTCCACTAGTATTTAAAAAAAACTGAGCTCCTTTCACATAACTTTCCGTTTTTCTTTTTTCCTTTTATTTATTTGTCGTATCACATCACTTGTTTTTGAATTGGAACAATACTCGGCCAAATTAATTCCTATTCTGAATTTATTATTAGATTTAAAACCTTCTTAGGAATTCCATTTTTTTTTCCTTCAATTTTTTTGTTCTCGTGTTATTAATGGAAATAAACTATAAATTTGAAAGAGGGTTTATTAAATAAAAAGTAAACTCAATCATTAAGATTTCAAGTTAATTTTAAATAATTACAAGAAATTAACTTATTAGGGAAAAAAATACAAATTTATATATTTTTTATTTTTTGAGTTTATAGTGTTGTCTTGGTCCACGTAATAACCCCAACTTCAAGTAAGACTTGTTAAACATGTATGCATTAACGACCATTTGTTTTCATCTCACCATCGATCATAAATTTGACAAAATGCATGGTGTTGACTTGTTTTTTGGTCTCCAACTTCGCATTGACAAGGGTTCTAATTCGAAAATTTGAAAAATAGAAAAATGTCAAAAATTCAATTGTAATCCTCTCATGTAAGGGTACCAATAGATCGAGTAGAGCTGACTCGATTTTTAGACACTTAAGCTCGATTCTTGTTCACAAACTAGGCTCGATTTAGCTCGTATGCCTCATGGGCTGAGTAGAGTTGAGCCATCTACAAACTCTCGAGTCAATTCGATTTTTTAAAAAAGAAATTAAGTCATCGTTTGATTTTGTTAAAAATCAGATTTTTAGTAAATTTTGATAAAAATTGATGAAATGTGTTTTTAAAAAGTAGATACAAAATGTTGAAATTAATTGTCGACTTTGCTTTAGATCTTTATTAATTTTTTTTTAATTAAACCGAACATGGACCAATATAATAAATCCAAAAATGAGTCAGCCAATACCCAAAATAAGGCGGCTCATGAAAAAGAGTGTTTGGCTAATTGGCTCGATCTATGGTTTCGACCAGTTCATGAATGGTTCGGTGTATTCATCACCTCTAATCACGCGTGTGGGCCATACTACGCCTACTTGTGAACTCCATTCCCGTTGGCTGACATTCTGCACTGCAGAATGACCAAGTAAAACGTGTATAAACTGTAAACAGCCGTCCAATAGCTTCAGCCGCCGATTTAGAATCCAGAGCTTTTCCCCGTAATCTGCACACCAAATCTGGACCATTAGTAGATCCATCAAACTTACACATGTCAGCATCCCTTTCAATTGTCGTTTTTAAAACTACGCGTCAAATGTAAATAGCACATGACCAAAGACGTGTTTGAGATAAAGAGGACCGACCACTAACTGCCACGTCATCAAAACACCCAACTTGCTTCCTCTAACCTCTCTCCTTCGGCCACGTGTCCATTCATAACGGCTAGTTTTTAGGCTATTTATTTTTAAATAGGAAAATTCAAGTCTTTTCTAGAAAAAAATCTCAAATATTTTTCGAAGCAGACTTTTTTAGCCTTTGGCACTCGTAGGTCAAAAAACCCAAAAGGAAAAGTAAATTTGAAAAAGCCATTTTTAAATGAGAAAACTTGACTGTATATAAAGAGGAGTGATATACAGTACTGCATAAATATAGAAGATAGTTGGAAGTCGGTTGTTGTTTCCTTTTACACTACAACCGTTACATCAATCTCCATTTACTCTCTGCTTCAAATTAGGGCTTCTGAAGATTTTAGAACGCTGTACACAAATATATCATCATTGTATACTTCTGCCGGGAAAGGATTTATAGGAAGTGAAATAGATTTTTTGACTGTTTTTGGCTAGTGGGCATCTATTATTTTAACATTTTAATTTGGGTTCTTGGGTAATCTGATTGTGTTTGTAAAGAGAAAAAAGAATAGCAACAAAAAAAATGGTTTTGGGGAAGAAATGTGAGTCAATTGTGAATAGAGCAAATGAAGGGTATGGGATGGAACTGGTGAGGAGTACATCATTTGGGAGGAAAAGGGTTGCTTTGTCGAATATTAGTTTGGAGTTTGATGGTTATAATGATTGTATTCTCCCCACACCCACAAAGAGACAGTGCTATGAAGATTCATTTCTCTGTTCAGACAAGTCTATTCTTGAAGCCCTGCCTCAGGATGTTCTGGTTAGTACTCTTTTTCTGAGTCAATTCTTTCAGTATTGTGGAAAATTATGCTTAAATGGGTAATTTCTAGTATATATAACTGTTTATGATTGATAGTGAATGTTGAATTCATTGATTATGAGCAGTATTAGTAAAAGTAATGTGGTTACAATATTAGAATGTCTTGTTAAATTGTGTTCCTAAAATGGTGAGAATTTTTTATGCAGATTAGGATATTGTGTGGTGTCGAGCATGATGATTTGAAGAGGCTGGTTTTTGTATCCAAATCAATAAGAGATGCGGTAAGATTTTGATTTTAATCACTTTTTTTTGTTCTTAGGATTTGCTTGAGCATGAATATTAATTTGGGATTCTTACTTGAATAAACAGACTCTGATAACAAAGCAGTGGCATTTTGCATTTAGTACTCCAAGGAAGTCTGTTGGGTTCCAGAATGTGGAGGATTTGGGTGAGTTCAATGACATCGAAGCTCCTAATGCTCCAAAGCAGTCGAGGGTTCCAAGGTCTCGATTGAGTGCAAAGAAGCTGGCCGACATCTCAGTGGCCTTGTTCGCTTCGGGTAGCGAAGACAATTGGCCACGAAAAGATTTATTAATGGCAATGGAAACAGAGATATGAAATTGAGGTTATGTATAGGCATGCAATGTTCTCGTTGTGGCTGAAATAGTACATCAGATTGGAATTTTTTGTACATGTTGAAGCGCAATATCTTGAGGCCGTCTTTAATTGAAGATGGTTTGGCTCGTCTTTAATTGTTTGTATACATGTATGTAGATGTTAGCAGGGAATGATGATTTACGGATTTTCTTGAAGGGCCGAGCTGGCGCTTCTGTCTTTATAAAGATCTTAGGGTGTGTACATAAGGCATACTCGTTCTGATTTATTTGAATGAATCTATAACACATTCCTTCATAGCTTGGAAGTTCAATTGTCTTAACTTTGATATTGGATTATTCTTCATGTTGATGCTGTACTAAATTATCAGTATCAGAATGTTTTCTTTGATTTGGGATTTGTTTGATATAAAAAAGAATAATGCTATTTAGCACCAGTTTATGTGGCAATATGTGATAGGTTCAATTGAAGATGAAATTATGTGATTCATTTAATGGAATTTATAATTTAACGACACTAGTGCTGTCATCTAAACTGGTGTTACATACTAATGGTGCTAAATAACACTACTCTATAAAAAAATGTAGGCTGACATATCAACATGGATCACAATCTTGCTGTGGCTGGAGTGGTCAGTTGGAGTGAAACTACTTGAATGAATGAATGAAGACAATGTACCTTTCTTTCTCTCTATAGGTGAGTTGAGGGCTAGTTATACTTGCATGTGTTAGGGCTCTCGGCTTGACTAAAGATTAGATGAAGACTGGTTAGGGTAGAGATGATGTTCAAAGCCAATTAGTCTCTAATTGAATGGATAAAATCCTGTGGAGATTGACAGATTTGCTCCATGATCTTAAGGTGTGTATATAGGTAAGTCAGCATTCTTGTTCCGATTTATTTCAATGAATCAAATAACACGGACTCCGCTTTCACTTAATTGTTCAAATGTCTGGGTGTAATTTCGGATTGTGGCTCTAAAGACCAATGTATTTTCTTGGATTTGGAGAGGGTACTGATGTTGAAAATGTAGGATGGCAAATAGACATTGAACAAGTACTGAAGTATTATGAGTGATGATATTGAAAAGTATACCTTGATTTGCAAGCACGATCTCTCGTTGGCCTGTTGGAATGAGATCGTCTCCGAGCGTTCCTCTAGGGTAAGAACGTGTAAATGGCGCATTAGAATCTCTCCAAGCCCCTCTGATTCTTGTATTAAAAAGTACTTTAGCGTCCTAGATAGAAAATGGGGTTTGGCCTTTCTATTGGTGAGTTAAGGGGCTATTTATTTGTGTTGGGATATCGCCTAAACCTTAGGTGAGAAATGATGTGTGGTTTCATAATATTCAACTTTGATATGGGATCTGATCTGATTGAGAAATGCTTGAGATTGCCCATTTTAGGTCAATTTCTCCCGTCTAACTGGGTGCAGTTTCGACGAGTAGTTTATTAAAGAAACCTCGATAAATGCCTCGTGATAAAGATGAAATTGTTGGTCAGGTTTCTCTCTCAGAGTAAATGTAGAAATGGGAGAAAACATTTTAGGTACAATACTTCAAATGAGGTTCTTATTCTAGGAAATGACGTTCTTCGTTGTCAATTTCTTTTATCGAGTTACAATGTTACTAACAAGAAAATGGAATTAAATTCTTCTTCACGCATCCGTGATTTTGAACTTGATAAGTTTGCATCATGGAGTTGCATATTGAAAGCTATGGGTTGAGGAACATGCTGCGACTATCTTTCAAAGTTGTTTAGTACTGTTCGATTCCACTTAATGAAACAAGCTATGAACGAACTATCTGCTGGATTTTCGGTCTACAATTAATAAGTGGTGCTGGTTCTCCTTCAAAAATTATTGAAAAAAGATCCGAACTAAGTAGGGAGTTATAACATTAAAACGAAATGACGGTCGATAACACTTCTAAGATATTGGCAAACATTTGTAGTCGATAATGAAAATGTAACGACAATAAAAGTTTCAACTCAAATTGTTTAGTAAAAACGAAAAAAACTGAATATAATTGATGCAACAAAGAATATGTTTAAAACTCGTTGATTTGGAAAATATCTGTATATTTAAAAAATCAAGAATTTGCTACTCTCTCTGTCCTATTTATATAAACTTGTTTTGTTTTTTCACACGAATTAAGAAATCTTATTTAATGTTATTGGAAAGAAATTTTTTTGCTAAAAACTTTCCTATTTTACCCTTATTTAATTATCAATAATTAGTAGTAAATTATTATTAGAAGTATTAAAGAAATAATGGTATATTAGTAAACAAATAAAACAAAACATTCTTAATAAAGAAACAAGATTACATAATTGAGATAAGAAAATAAGGAAAGTAATCCTATATAAATGGGACGGTGAGAGTATTTCAGACATTGAATAATAATTTGATTGACAAAATCATTGACTATTATGAATACCAATTAAAATCAAAAGGATTTAAAGATTTTCTAATTTTTTCAATGACAAGAAATAGGGACGTTAAGTTGAAATATATATTACTATATGTACCAACTCGTAGTCTTTGTTATTGTTATGGACTAAAGTGCAAAATTTTATTTTTCATCATGTATATTTTGGTTTTACATTGATCAATAAAATTATTATGTTTCTCCCAAAATCCCGACTTGGTATCGTAGCTATAGTAACCCGAACCCTAGTCAGCGCTGATTCCGGCCCCTTTTCGGTCACCCAGACGTCGACGACGTCTTCGACTGTCGACTGCATTTTCGACTTGGCTTCTTCTCCATGCGCTTCTTTATTTTCTTGTCTTTAGTGGCGGCAGTGCCTTCTCTAGGAAGCTTTTTCCTTGCCTTTGGCTTCTTCTCCGTTGGAGCTTTCTCTACGGCTGGCTTCTTCTCGGCTAACTTCTTCTTTGCCTTTGTTCACTGATTTCGGCTATTGGTCTTTGCGAGCCCTTCTTTGGCTTCTGTTTGCACATCCGTTTGCCCCTGCTTCGCTGTCCATTCCGGCAGCTTCTCTATCTCCATTTGCGACCTTGTCTTCCCTCGTGGCACAAATTTCGAAATAATGGCTGATAATAAGGTGGTTACATTGTTAATCCACAAGACATCATCTCCGATTCACATTAAGTTAGATGGTACTAACTATCGTGTGTGGTCAAAATTACTAGAGATGCATATTACTAGCTAGAATAAAAGAGCCCACATTTTTTTGTGAACTAACTATATCGAAAGAAAATGATAGTAGCTATGGTGAATGGGTGCTAGATGATGCTATCGTTAAGTCTTGACTTATCAACTCTATGACCAATGCTCTTGTGGCCCACTTTGTTCAATTTGACACAGCTAAAGATGTGTGGGATGTGGTTAAGAGAAGTTATCTTCATATCTTTAATTCGTCACAAGTTTATGAACTAATGAAAAAATCTTTTTAGCTGTGGCAAGAGGGGCAGTCTCTTGTCACGTACTATACTGAAATGAATTCCATTTTCTTGGAGCTTGACTATCGCAAACCAAATTCTATGAAGTGTACCGTCGAATGTAATGTGTTAAAAGAAAGGCGTGCTGAAAACAAGATTTATAAATTTCTCGATTGTTCGTCGTAAGGAACATAGACAACTCACCTGGGGGCCGAAAGTCATTCTGAGACGTCTACATGGTGGTAAAAGGGCTTAATCCTCGATCACGAACCCCTATTTAGTCTACTGAAATCTGCTCATTCTGTCACCTTAAAGGGTATATTGCTGACAATTACTTCAAGAAAAATGGCTATCCAGACTGGTATTTAGCAAATAGGGTAGAGAGGAAAGGTGGAAGATACTCTCAGGCTACGCGCTCATCCGTTGCTGCTATTCATGCACGTGTACCTGCACCTACTGTTTCCCATGTTGCTCGATCATCTTCTGGGGAATGTATTTTTGGGTTGCAGTCTACTTCTACTGCATCTGATTTTTGGGTTATAGATTCTGGAGCTACCGATCATTTTACCTGTAATCCCTCTACATTTGATTCCTTGACAGCTCCGTATGTTCAATATGTTCAAGTGGCTAATGAGACTCTTGTCAAAGTTACCGGGCCGAAAGTTTCTCGTTTTCACCTACTCTTTCTCTCTCATTCATTTTACTTGCACCTACATTTCCACTAATCTCTTATCTATTAGTAAAATTACAAAGCATCTTGATTGTTCTGTAATCTTCTCACATACTAATTGTGTATTTCAGGACAATCGAACGAAGATGACGATTGACACTAATAGAGAGAGAATGACTGTATTTTTTGGGGGAACAAGATGTTTGCAAACTAACGATACTTATGGTTTTCAAGTTGCTAGTAAATCCTCTCCAAGAGATATGATCCTTTTGTGGCATTGTTGATTAGGCCATCCTTCATTTACTTAGGGCGTGTTTGGTTGTACTTAAAATTCATTTAAGATGGAAAATATAGCCGTTATTGGGTCACACTTGTTTAATAAAAGTCAACAATAACGATTAGTTTCTCAATTCTAATCCGATTTTAATCTCTACCGAACACGCCATTAGAACTCTTGTTCCCAAAGCTATTTAAAAATATTCCTAGTTCTAGTATGCAGTGTGAATAATTTATTTTTGCCAAAAATTATCGTGTACCTTTCAAAGTCAATTTTAATAAAAGTTATGTTCCTTTTACTTGTGTTCATACTGATGTTTGCGGCCTTTCTCTACTCCATCTACTACAGTTCATAAATATCTCGTCTCTTTTATTGATGATTGTGCTAGAGTTTGTTGGATATATTTGTTAAAATATAAGGGTGAAGTCGTTCATGTTATTCCAAAATTCTTTAAAATGATTGAGACACAATTTCTTACACTGGTTAAAGTTATTCATTCTGACAATGGTCGTGAATTTGTAAACCAAACCCTTGGAAACTTCTTCTCAACTCACGACATTCTCCATTAGACCACTTGTGCTTATACACCTCAACAAAACGGCACTGCAGAGCGAAAAAATCGACATATTCTTGAAGTAGCTCGGGTTTTATGTTTCACTATGTATGTTCCAAAATGTTTTTAGGCTAAGGTGGTGACAACTGCTATCTTTCTCATAAATCGCATGCCAGCTCGCATTATTGACTTTCAAACTTCCTTTAAAATGTTGTCTCGGTTTCACTCTATTTCCTCTGTTTTAAATCTCTGTCCCAAAATTTTTGGTCGTGTGTGTTATGTCCACGTGCATTCTCATCTCGGAGATAAATTTGATTCTTGTGCCCTGAAATATGTCTTCCTTGGCTACTCAAGCTCTGAGAAGGGCTACAAATGCTTCCATCCCCCTACGGGAAAATACTTGTTTCCATGGATGTGGAGTTTTACGAATCAGAATCTTTTTTTCTGATGACATGTCGTTAGTTCCTCTTCAGGGGAGGTTAGTTGTAAGAAAGATGAACGAGTGTGGTTAGATGAAAAGAAAGTGTGAATTTCTGGAAAGGAGAGAGAATCCCAAATTGAATATCAAGTTGAGGATGATAGATCACCTTACTTGTTCCAAAAGTGTTATACAAGGAGAAACTCAGACAATTATTGCA
>CAIGRH010104820.1:0-39414 GCA_903798295.1 Fraxinus nigra | reverse complement strand
TTTTTTTTTTTTTTTTTTGACAAAAGCAGTTTTTTGAAAAAAGCAGTTGCACATGTGTCGCTTCTATAACTCCAAAGAAAAACAACCTAACCCGCAAATCTGCAGCAAAGTGATGTTAAATCTTTAGTTAAGACTCAACTTTTTCATGAAGTCATATTTCTGATTCAAACGATTTCTTTTTAAGTATTTTGATATCTTTTTTGTCGTTACAAATGTAAATTAGTCTAGAGCGACATGGAACACTACTTGTACACTAGTTGTCCATGTAAAACTTGTTTTATTATCAATAAAATAGTCTTCATAAATCCATGTTTTACCTACCACCTGCACATTATTTACTCATCAATTCTACTTCATTAATAATATTCATCGATTCTACTTCATTAAAGATACCTAGGAAGCACCCTTTTTTAATATTTAAAATTGAAGGAAAAAGGTTGTGTGTTTTATAATTAATGTAAAATTATTTTGGATATTTAACAAATTTTAAATTAAACTATAAATAATGATAGGTGTGTGAATTACAATTACAAAAGCCTTTACACTTCATTTGCCAATTTACAATTCATTTGCTGAGCATCAATAAAGTCTAAAAGACACTGCTACCGTTGCCGCACACCTAATCACTGCTAAAAAGGTAAGTAATATCAGACACCGCCACCATCGTGCAGATCTCTACATGCGGAGAACTCTCCACGTGCGCAGAGAGAGCTGCCTCTGCGTTGGTGCGGAGACTGGTGTCCGGTCCGCACTGCACAGAGCACGTCCTTGCGTGATCCCGCTTCGAAGTGGAAAATCATTTGTATAACAACAATAAACAAATAAATAAATTATGAAAAAATATCTAACAATTTTTCAGTTCAAGTATGTAACATTGTTAATTTGTTTTGATGTTATTGAAAATTGAGACCAATACAAATTTACTCTTAACATTACCTTTAAAATAACATAACATGTGCATTGCACAAACAATAGACTTGTGTGTGTGTGTGATTAAAATTAGGAAAGTAGATAGTGATAAAAAAATTTGAAATGTGATTGAAAAGTTGTGAGACCTATGAAAATTGTAATTATTATTAATTGTTTGATTATAACTTGAATTAAAATCAGACTTTGAATGTGTTCGAGTAGAGGCTAAAATTGGATTGAAATTAAAAAAATTAGTTGTTATTGTTGACTTTTATTAGATGAGTGAGAACTAATAACAACTATATTTTCAATTTTAATTGTATTATAAGTTATACCAAACAAGCAAATAGGGGGACGTGTATATATATAGGCCATAAACCTCTTCCTAATACCTTTGAACAACAGGCCCAAATGGTTGCAATCCCTCGAAATCTCTCGCGACAAACGGACATAGTTCATCCCCAATCCCCATCCGCGAATCGAGATAAATCGAAATTTCCCACTCACTGTGAGTCTGCCGATCTTTTTGAGTCACCGGCGCCACCGGAAGTCGTTGATTTCGGTTTTATTTCTTTTTTTTTCCACCATTGTTTGGATCTCTCCACTTGTAAATAATTAGCTGGACAAAACCCAGTAGAATTCTCCACAAGGGGAACTGCAATCGTGCAAGTTCAAGCAACAAATTTTCCACTGCTCAATTTCTGAATTTCATATAGAAATACAAAATTACTTATTTTCGAAAATAATCATAAGCCAGAATGAGTGGAAACGAATTTCGATTCTTCTTATCATGCGACATCAACCTCCCCGTCACTTACAGAATCGAAAGATTAGAAGGCAAATTACCACCGCCCAAGCCTCCTAATTCAGGTAATTGTGAAAAAAAATCAATTATTTATTCTTCTCGTGTTGGAGTTTATTATTTATCATGGCAAATTACCACCGCCCAAGCCTCCTAATTTTCAGGAATGTCGATAATTGAATTCTTAATTACAATATTTATGCGTGAATTATTCAGATGACGTTGATTATACTTCAGAGGAGAGGAGACCGGAGTTGTACGTTGAGTGCTTGTTGTACATTGATGGCGCACCGTTTGGTCTTCCCATGAGAACAAGGTTGAGTTTTCATATTATTAATTGATTTTTTATTTATTTATTTTGCTTGTGTTTTTTAAAAAGATTTTCTGGTTTTTTGATTAATATTTTATAAAAAAACTCGTGATGCAGGCTGGAATCTTCAGGTCCATCATATTGTTGGAACGAACTAATTACATTAAGTACTAAATATCGCGATTTGACCGCAAATTCACAACTCGCTGTCACTGTAAGCCATCCATCATATTTTGGAATCTGCATATTATTTTTGTAAAATAATCTGCTTGTATATGCTGTATTGAAATTATGAGAACACGACTTTTTTTTGTTTTATTTATTCATGTAACTTCGTAATGAATTTCTGTTTTATGTTGATGATGTGCGAATGTAGGTATATGATGTTTCTTGCGGTAAAAGTAATGGAGTGGTTGGTGGGGCAACTATTCATCTGTTTAACATGAAAAAGCAGCTCAAGACCGGTAAGCACAAGCTTAGACTTTGGTCAGGTAAAGAAGCGGATGGTTCTATCAATACAACCACTCCCGGGAAGGTTTGTTTTTGTTTGAAATTTCCATGGAATGAACTATGTACACTCAAAAAGATATCCCACTGTACTCGTGCTACATATGGAGCATGAAATTGGGATTAGGAATGGGATCAAAATCGATTTCGACAATTCCAATTCAAATGCTCCAAACATATGCAGCAAAGAAATAGTGACATAAAGATTTGATTGCATACTGGTGGTTTGTGATAGGTTCCAAAGGAAGAGCGCGGGGAGTTGGAACGTCTGGAAAAGCTACAAAATAAGTATGAGAGGGGGCAAATTCAAAGAATTGATTGGCTGGATCGTCTTGCATTCAAAGCCATGGAGAAAATTAAAGAACGTGAAATTATTAAAAATGGAAGTTCTCATATATATATTGTTGTTGATTTCTGCAGTTTCGAACATCGAGTGGTGTTCCAGGTACTCCCCTACGTGTCTGTATTATTTTGTAACTTGTTGACACACTAAAAATGTATAGGCTCCAGAGAGTTTGTGTATAGTATCTACTGCATGCCTTATCAAAACTAGTGTTTGAGTGCTGAATTCAATCAGAAAAGAATATATCAGTATACTGCTTCAGCAAGTTGTAAGAACCACATTTTTGTTCTTTTTTTCTTTGTATTTTAATCTTTCAAAAGTAAAATTGGTGATTTCATTGTGTATATTTGTTTTTCTTACAAATGTCATAGACTAGAGTTATTCGCTTGCTCGTGAAGCATGTCGATGATGCTCACAGTACACACATTATAATAATTGACACAATATTATGATTTTCCTCTTGTTATAGACATTCAAAGGGTGCATCAAATTGTTTTCATGTAACAATCTTTTTCTTATGATTTTTTTGTTTTTTTTGTTTTTAGCAAAAATTTAGTTAGCATTGTCCTCATAGATAGATTTTTGGGTTATTTTTTTATAGATATGGGGTAAAGCAAGTTAGGTGCTGAGGTGTTAAGTTTTAGTTTCTCTATAATGAATCACTTGCTTTTTAGCATTTGTGTAGATTAGATGTATTATGATGTTGCTTAACATTGTATCGTCGACTACCTTTAGCCTCCTTTCTGAAGGTAGTTTGTGTAAGTTTGAGGTGGAACATAACTGCATAGTATATGACGACACAACCACTAGAAATGACAATATTGAGTTTAAAAGGTCATGGCTTTATGAAGTTTGCTAAAGTTAAATGCAGTGAGTATAATGTTCCTTCTCAAAGTATGTGCAAGTTTGATTTCATTGAAGTATAAAGGAGATCTTAATACCAATTTGCTTTAGCAAGTATAATCCGACCAACTCGTAATTTTATGCATCTATCATTGATCTGTTGGATGTTCTCAGCCATAATTTTCACCTATATCATGAAACTTCTTTTTGCATTATGCGCAATATCTTATCTTGAATTAGTAACTGAAATTTCTCCTATTGAATTAGGAATCATATTTTTCTTTTTCCAATTGATAGATTTGGTACTTCAAGAATTGAAACTTAACATCACTTGATATGTAGGAATCAGGAGCAAATTTTCTAATACCATCTCCTATAGCTTCCTCCAATGAACTGGTCACAGTTTGGGATCCTGAAGTGGGAAAGATTAACCCCTCTGAGCACAAGCAACTAAAGCTGGCTAGGAGTTTAACTCGGGGCATCATTGACAGAGACCTGAAACCAAGCATCACGGAAAGGAAGTAAGTTTTTGTTTTAACACTGTTCTAAGTTTACTTTTGTTATGTAAATGTAGTATCTATTAGATGAACACAAGATGGAGAGAAATATGGTATTTCTTGTTAGTATTCAAATAATATCAAGGACATATGTAAGGAACTATTCATGTGAGTGAAATTTAGTGAAAGTAGGCATAAGCTTGTTTCAAGGTTCTGTCTGAGTCTTAAGCCTCTTACTTTAGTCATGAGATAAGTTTGTTTGATGTATGTTTTTTGATGCTGACTTGGTTATAGACTTGTAGTTGCTACGATTAGGGGGGATGAATGGTAATGTCGAACTTTAAAAGAGCTCAGTTGTATCTAAAGATAGAATAAATCTAAAATACAAAATATTGTCATAGTAATGGAGGGCTACGAACCGTTGATATAGGCAAGGAACACGCACATGCTGACCCATAACATTTCAAAACAGTAAGAGACAGATGACAAGAACATGTTCGGTAAAATTATTTATACTTATTACATTTGAATTTTGATAAAAATATCAATAAAACTTTCACGTCTTCTGAGCTTTAGCTGTAAATTTTTAATGGTGAAACTTTTCGGATAAGGCGACTTACTATTTGCTATATACTAAAGAAACTTCACGTCCTTGCTTATTTAGAGTGACGAGAGAAAAAATGCAAGTTGATATAAAACAATTGGTATAAGTTTATATAACTTTTTCTCTTGTGATTTTGACCTTTATACAAAACTGTTTAAAAGCTAAAACTTTCCTAATTTACATGAGTAATGCTATCTACCTATCTAGACTACATGAGCAGTAGGTGATATTAATTGATATGACATTTTAATGGGATCCATATCCTTATATTTAAGACATATTGATTAATGCCACCTAAGATGACATATCTAGATTGCTAATAATCAGCAAACTAGATAGATAACATTATTCAATTTATATTCCAAAATTTAAATTCCTTGACTTGTCGAAAATTTAAAATATATACAAAAAGAGAAAACTTCACATGACATGTTGCTCTATATCGTTGAGTGTCCAAGTAGTAGGCATCAAATACTAGTTGCACACTGAAAATCCACCTTAGAAGTGTTCATGCTTCACAGGTAGACACTAAAAAATATCATGTTTTCCCAAAAAGTTACTGTTTTAATCATTTAAGTTTGATCATTAATACATAATAGAGACTTGGATTGGATGTAATATACAGAAAACGCGAATTCTAACTAACTCGTTTAGGATTTTATGCAATGAGAAGTTATTTTCCAACTAAAAAAAATGCGAAATAATTATTATATTGACTATATAATCATTGGAGGACATAACGTTCACGAGAGAAATGTAACAGAAATGAGGATCTTAAGATAGATTTGTGGCTATATCTAGAATGGATAAAATAAGAAATTAGAGCAGATACCGACAATTGAAGGTAGTGATTGAAGATAAACTCTGAAATAGCAATTACTATAATAGGGATTCGTTTTTATGGATCTCAAGAAGCTCTCATTTACAAGAGTTATGAGGCTCCAATCCACCTCACTCATTCTGGAAGGACCCAGAAGAGGAATAAACTGCAAGTGGGTAAGAGGGGAAATTAGTCAGGAAAATCTGTTAGAAGTACACTATAAATATAAGTACTAAGTAGAGATAGCCCTATAGGCAGGCAGAAATTTGAGGAAGGATCTAGTGGAGAGTATTGGGTCTCGAACACCCAAATATCTTTTCCTTTTCAGTCATTATTTTTTATTCACATAACATAGTCTTACTGTGAGGCTGTAATTCTCAGTTTTCTATTCATCAGTGTTATTCTATTCAAAGCAATATTAGAAATTCCCAGTTGATTACTCTTGTTTGGTTGCCATATATTCGTGTGTGTCTACAGGGGAAGAAGTGAGAATTCAGAGCAGGATCTTTTCAACTGGTATGAGAGCAACTCTCCTGGAACAAAACATGATTTTCACTGAACGGGTGGGTAATTTGGAAGAGAGGATGGATGGGCTCCAAGAAGGGCTGGAGTCCATGAAATCTGAATTTCCGATGGCCATGACCACAATGATGAAGAGAATTGATTTAATGATGAAGACATTGGACAGGCTGGAAAGAGAAAGGAAAAAGGGAACGCAGAGAACTCACTTGAACCTACACGTTACGGAAATTCCTCCCAATTTTGATGGAATCAAGGCAAATACAGTCAGCCGAAATTGACGTGAGCAACCCACTGTCATAGAATACCGAAGATTAATTGAAATCTTACCAACGCCATTGTCAGCAATACCAGACGAATTACTGTAGGAGAAATCGTTGGTTATGGCGGAAGCTGAAGTCAGAATGCATAAGACTAAGGGTCTGGGCCAAATTATGGAGATTACCTACAAGAGGAGGATTGCATAATTTCAATCAAGCCAGCTATGCCAATCTGCTGCAATCTGGGAAAGGATTATATACATTCCTAAAAAGCATCGGATCACTCCAATTTTAAGTCCCACTTATGCCAACTGCTGCAATCTGGGAAACGATTATACCATCGATGGAGGGAGAAGAATGCCATCGGGCATCACGGTATAAAGGGCTGCAAGATCCTGCCGCGAAACAATTTGTTGAGTATCCCTGCACACTTCTCAATGGCCAGAATTTGAGTTCAAAGGATCTGTCCACATTATCAGAACCAATAAAAGAGCTTGATATCCTTTTGACCCAGCTTGCTGCAGGCATACCTTTGGACATCATGCCTGGAACCGATGACCATGTATACTTCTCCTTACCACAACCGGCTTTTCATAGATGCCTTTTTCCTGAATCACCAGCTTTTAACACTTTAGATCCTGCAGTAACCCTCATTCCTTTGAGTTGGACAATGTGATCTTTCCTGGAACGTTGGGCCACAACATAGATGATTTTGAGAAATATTCTGATGCAAATGATAAACTTGCATTCGTGGGAAGGACGTTGATCAAATGGAAGGGTGGACTTTAAGGCTTCCTGGGAACCATTTGAATTGAGCAGGCAGCAATTCCCTTGTTCTCACCTCGAGGACAAGGTGAATTTTACGGCAGCGGGTATTGATGGGCTCCAATCCATCTCACTCATTCTAGAAGGACCAAGAAGAGGAATAACCTGCAAGTGGGTGAAAAACTAAAGTCTGTTAAGAGGGGAAATTAGTTAGGAAAATCTGTTAGAAGTATGCTATAAATCTAGGTAGAGATAGCCATATAGGCAGGCAAAAATTTGAGGAAGGATTAGTGGAGAGTATTGGGTCTCTCGAACACCCCAATATCATTTCCTTTTCAGTCATTATCTTTTATTCACATAAAGTAGTCTAACTGCAAGGCTGTAATTCTCAGTTTTCTATTCATCACTGTGTTATTCTATTCACAACAATATGTTAGAAATTCCCAGTTGATTACTCTTGTTTGGTTGTCTTATCTTCGTGTGTGTCTACATGGGAAGAAGTGAGAATTCAGAGCTTATCATGTTACTATAACACGTTTGGCAACGGAAATGATATAAAGGGAGGTAGACCAAAATTATCGTAATCTGATGTGGTAAAAGATTTGATTTCGTTGAATGTATCACTATGCTAGACAGGACTTAGTAGCTATTCAAGGAATCCTTAAAATTATTTGGACTAACGGATAAATTGTTTAGATGTTGTGCTGATTGTTTACTTCTTCAGCGTGAGTGAAGTTCTCAAGTAAATCAACTGGATACTTTGTGTGTCGAGTAGCATCTGATTTGCTAATTGTTTCCAATGCAAAAATATGCAAATTCTGTCTTAAACTTTATCATATACCTAATTCAAGAAGTACTACCTAAATTAATGACTGACGAGCTGCTTCCAGTTGGGAAAGAAGGTGGTCGCATACTTTCTTATGTGGGTGATGTGGAGGGAAAGAAGAGCCTTAGAAGGCTGGAAGGTGCAGATTGGTGTTTATAAAGCTCCATTCGTTTTTTTATAAAAAAATTCCTAAATAACGGTCATAATATTCTGCATCGCAACTTCCTTACGTTAATTGGATTTTTTGTTCTAGCTAATCTGAAATCCTATTTATGTTCTAGGTCAATTCAAAGAATATTGAAATACCCCCCAACAAGGACCTTGAGTGGAGAGGAGAAGCAGCTTCTCTGGAAATTTCGTTTTTCATTAATGTCTGAAAAGAGGGCTTTGACAAAATTTCTACGGTGTGTTGAATGGAGTGATGTTCAGGTGAAGTCTTAGTGGGTTCCATTTATATGATGTTTTGAATTTTCCTATAATATACACATATGTCTTGCATCATTTTCTTCATCCTCCATCTTTCACTATTTGTAAACAATAAAATTATTATAATTTGTGTTATTTTCAGGAAGCAAAGCAAGCATTAGAATTGATGAGCAAGTGGGAGACAATTGATGTTTGTGATGCACTAGAGCTTCTATCGTCAGTTTTTGAGAGTGAAGAGGTTAGTATTCAAGACATATTGGCTACTGCGTGCTTCTCTCATCCACATTCTAATGGTTCTATTTAGATTCTATTTTCAGCAAACAGCTGAGGAATTCGTTATCGGTGTTTGCATTAAAGCAGGCTACAGTAGATTTAAATGCTTTTGTTGTTAGTAGTAATGCAGTCAAATTTTTCTTTGGTTGGACTCGACCGAATGTTCTAAACAAAAACAATATGTTAAATTAGTAAGCCAACCGAGTGTTTCTGAATTTCACCTCCATTACAGGTCCGTGCATATGCTGTTACTGTTCTTGAAAGAGCTGATGATGAAGAGCTCCAGTGCTACCTACTTCAGCTGGTTCAAGCTCTTCGGTTTGAACGTTCTGATAAATCCCACCTAAGTCATTTTCTTGTGCAACGCTGTATGCTTCCTGTGATAAAGACCAAATTCTTTTAACCAAGTTTATAATGTTTTTTAGCTCACGAGTATGACCAGAATCATTCTGTTGGCAGCGTTACGTAATATTGAGTTGGCTAGCTTTCTCCGGTGGTACGTTACAGTGGAACTTCATGATCCTGCATATGCAAGACGATTTTATTGTACCTATGAGATTCTGCAAGAAAGTATGCTGAAGGTTGGGGATTTTCTTTCTTAATTTGCTGCTTATGCATTCATATGCTTAGGGCTAGACATGGTCCACGAATTATCGGGTATTTAGTAAGTGTAACCGTCGGGTCCAAATTTAATTATGGAACATTTCGGATTCGGTTCGGTCCCGTGTTCCATATTATAATTAAATTTTTTAATATTTACAATAACACTACATTAATTCAACTAATGACATGTTCAATTTTATTTCTTACAAAATAACTTAGTGCAATCTCGTGATATCTTTTGCGCTTCTCTTTATTGAGTTTTTCATAAATTTGAATGTTAAAATCACATGAAGAGGAGATAGCGAGCTCACAATAATGAAGAGAGATGTAGCCGAGCTTCCAATTCAATTTCTCCGGAATGGCAAAAAGGCACTATGATAGAATAAGAGATTTGGGTAAAATTTAGGTCAATATGATTAAGTTGGGATTAAGCTGAAAATTAAAAATAGTAAAAATCATATTTTGAGTTTGACTAAATTAATTAGTTAATAAATTTATTTAGAAAAAATAATTTAGCTATTTAAGATAAAAAAAAATTAGGTAAATTCGGTTAGAATCGAGAACAAAGCCAAACCTGTTGGCTCTTGATTCAGATACCCGTTCGGGTATTTAACTTAAAACGAATGGTTCGATTCGGGTCCAGTTCGATCCGGTCTGAGATTTTTGTCCAACCCCATATATACTTGTTTGATAAGTCTGAACGCCTTAGATTATAAAGCAAGACTGTCCATTATGCATATATATTAGCGTGGTTCTTTTAAGTGCATGTTTGGAACAATATAGGACTTGACTGTATAATAAACAAAATTTAGCATCTTGTTTTTTCTTGATGATGCCCAGTTCTATCCAGTCCTAATAAAACATGCCAATGTATGGTTTCAGGATATTGAAACCCTTTAAATGCCATCTATTTTGAAAGTTTGCAGATAAAACATATCTATTACCGTCCCTTTTATTTATGATAAATATAAACTCTAGCTAGTACAATTCAACAGTGACTCTCTTCTAATATACTCCTCAGGAAATAATATTTCTTTTCGTGCTCAGACATATTGGTTGTTGTGGAGTAGTTGAGTTAGTGAGAAAATCATGTATCATAATGAATGTTCAGTTTTGTGAATATAATGCATGGCTACCGCTGTTTCTTTAAGGAAATTTTGCAACCATACCAATTAACATGAAGGTTTATCTTGTTCATCTTACGTTTTTCTTAGCTTCAAAGAAGTCAGCTTACTGGATTTTCATTTTCACAGTTGGGAGCTGGTGCTAATGGTGATGAAGATGGTTTTAAGTTATGGCAGAGTTTGGAGCGTCAAACAGAATTGACTGCACAATTGTGTTCTATAATGAGAGACGTGAGAAATGTGAGAGGTGGAACTCAGAAGAAGATTGAAAAGCTTAGGCATCTTCTTTCAGGGCTTCTTAGTGAACTTACATACTTTGATGAGGTAATTGCAAAGTTATTTGCATATTGACCTTGGTTAACTTTTTGTGGCTAGTGTAAGATGCATCTTACGCAACTAGAAATTGAACATGTCTTGCATACTAGCCTACATATTTATTTTTACGATAATGAATTAACATTCCTATCCCGTTTTCATTTTGAGAAATCTAAGCAAGTTAATCTGCATTTCAGCCAATTCGATCCCCTCTAGCACCTAGGGTACTTATAAAAGGGATCATACCATCTGAATCGTCAATTTTTAAAAGTGCATTGCATCCCTTGCGTCTGGCTTTCCGAACAGCAAGTGGTGGAAGTTGCAAGATCATATTTAAAAAGGGAGATGATCTTCGGCAAGACCAGTTGGTAGATTCTAAGTATTTATTACACACTTGATTTAATGTATCATTCTTTCATAAATGTAATATAATGAGCTAATATCAGGTTATTCAAATGGTGTCACTAATGGATCGATTGCTTAAGTTGGAGAATCTTGATCTGCATTTAACTCCATACAGAGTGTTAGCAACTGGACATGATGAAGGCATGATGGAATTCATACCATCCAAATCTTTAGCTCAGGTATTTTATCCTATCTATTGAACCCTGTGGTGATGGTAGATGTATTTACTGCTACCCTTGTTCCGTCCTGATTTACTATTGTTCTTTAAAGGACATATATTTGATGAGTTGCACTTGCCATCTTTAAATTTCTTCATTTTGTTTCGATGTTGTTCCTTTTCACTCTCAGATTCTCTCAGAACATCGCAGTATTACAAGCTACCTGCAAAAATTTCATCCTGATGAAGATGGACCATTCGGGATTACTGCCACGTGTCTTGAAACATTTATTAAAAGTTGCGCAGGGTACTCTGTTATCACATATATACTGGGCATTGGTGACAGGTGATCCCTAGTATGCCAATCTGCATGGAAATGATTTCGCTGCCACACTAATTTTTTCTTTATTTTTCTTTGCTTTTATTTTCTTTAATAGTGGAAGTTATCATTTTTTGTTTCCCTTAGGATTTGGGGTAATGTTGGTCATCATTTACTGTTATAGTTTACTATGTGATATTAGCTATTTCACAGTAGAACATCTTAATAAACCTGAAATTAACATCTCTGCTGAACTGCACCCTGTGAATTTTTTATTGTATTAAAAATGGAGCTCTTGTCTAATTTATCTTCTTGGTGCATAGGCACCTTGATAATTTGCTGCTCCAGGATGATGGCCGTCTTTTCCATGTTGATTTTGGTTTTATTCTTGGTCGAGATCCTAAGCCCTTTCCACCACCTATGAAACTTTGCAAAGAAATGGTTGAAGCTATGGGCGGAGCAGAAAGGTATTTGACATAAATCTAAGCTATTAGGTTCTACATCTGAGTTTTGTTTTGTGCATTTATCTGAAAATGTTGCACGAGCTCTTTCTATGCTTCATATTTGAGCTAAACAGGAAAAAGAAAAGAAGAAAAACGAAAATAAGTGAAAACAGACATTTCAGCTGCTACATGTTCATTATATTTTGTATATATATCCTTTTGTATCAATTGACATGTAGACAGTTGGATGGGCTTGCTGACATTTGATGTAAATTATGCACTGTTTTGGTAAAGTTTAACATAAGCTAGTATTTGCATTCTAGCTTATTCTATATAACTGTCGTGTGTATTTTTGAGGGGCAGGTGGTCCCCAATTTGTCATGTATATTTGTGCTTGGGAATTTTATTGCATTTCAGGTTGGGTTTAGCCATAATGGTGGGTCTGGTGCCTTGGTGGCATCCATCATTGGTGCACAGCATGTTTTGGATCCATTAGGGTGATTCTTGTATTGTTGGTGGTGGGGAAAATATGCATGACACTGCTGGTAGCCTGGTAGACATAATATTTCCCTTTTTCTTCTGTTTGTACTCTTGCAGTCAATACTATACCCGGTTCAAATCATACTGTTGTGAAGCATACAATATCCTAAGGAAATCAAGCAACCTAGTACTAAATCTGTTCCATTTGATGGCGGGGTCCAACATTCCTGATATAGCTTCTGATCCTGAAAAAGGCATTCTTAAGGTGATTTCTTGTTTTAATTACTTCTCTATCCTTGTTAAGCCGTAATTTACTCTGATTCATTCTGAGACCCAACTTCAACTTTCCTTCTGTAGCTTCAAGAGAAGTTCCGGTTGGACTTGGACGACGAGGAGTCAATACATTTTTTCCAGGATCTTATCAACGAGAGTGTCAGTGCATTATTCCCACAAATGGTGGAAACCATTCATCGATGGGCTCAGTATTGGCGCTAATAAGACTCAAAACATTCTTTTGAGGTGCAATACATGTCAGCTGAACATATGCCCACCCTCCTTTTATTCTGCGGAGTATGGACATAATTATCTCAGAATAAAGACTTCAGATAAATTCCACTTCCTGGACCCTATATCCTGGATCTTATGGGCTCACGAGTCTGTGAGTGCCATCCCCGTGCTTGTTTGAAAATTGTCAAACTAGATAATTTTAATTTTCCGGACTTGTGTAGCTGAAAGGCTCCCCGGCTTGGTTCGTGGTAAAACAGAATACAACTGTACAGTCTTCTTTTCTTCGATGTTTATTGTATAGCTTTCAGATCATTTATATTCTGTTGAATCAAAGCACTGTGTTTGTAAAATTATTGTTTGGATCAATGTAAGTGGTGAATGATGCTCTCTTAAACTGGCCTGGGGTGCCCCCAGAACAATGGTATCTAGACTGGCCACATTTTTCAGGTTGGTCTCGGGTCAAATGCCCCTTGCAAGGTGAATGGCTAAGTTTGTTGTCGGTTTTTGTCCGTGGCATTGTTTGCTTTAATAAAATAGCACTCGAACACTTTCCTGAAATCAAAACATGTAAAATGATCAAGAATTGAAACGAATGAAATTCGTGGATAAAATCGAAAGGAGCATTACAATGATGAAAAACTGAATCAGATATCTTATTAAGGGCTTGTTCGGTACGGTTTAAAATCAAATTAAAATTGAAAATATAGTCGTTATTGAGTTTCACTCGTTTAATAAAAGTCAAGAACAATGGCTAATTTTTCAATTTTAATCCGATTTTAATATTTACCGAACACGTCCTAAATTGTATAAAGAATCAAGTGTTAATCAACTACCCGAACCGAGTAGTTTCATGAGTGTGCTCGGTGAGGTTTCAGAAATTGTTTATCACTTGCTTTGCTATGCATAATAACTTATAATCCAATGACGTGTTTCAATCTGGCTTCACAACTCACAAGCTTACATAAAAGAGATAAATCCAACGGTGGAAAAATGTATGAAGTACTAGTTACTTAAGGGACAATTTGATCACTAATTCAAAGATTAATGCTATTTAACTTAGTATTACAATACTAATTTAGGTGGCATTAAATGTCATTAAATAAATGATATAACTTCACATTTAGGGCGTGTTGGAGACGTTATTTTGAAAAAATGTATTCTGGAATAGTAGATTGATTGAGAACGTGTGGTTGAAAAAGAAGGAAAAGTTATTGACGTGATGAAAAGTATTATTTTATTGAAAAATGTGTGGTTGAAAATGAGCAGCAAAATGAAAATTTTAATGTGTACCAAACAGTGACTTAATTAAACTGAATATATAAGAGTAATGTTATTTGCAATTGTTCACTACCATAATCGTCCTACTTGTGACATACATGCGACGGTTAGCGATTTGTATACAACTACGATATTGAACGATTGTAAATAACATTATTCATATAAATTGGTGTTAAATAGCTTTACTCACTCAAAAATAATGATTTCTTTGAGCTCAACCAACTTAAGATTTGATTTCATTTTGGCTATTTAGCTTTGATTTGTTACAATTTAATCATGCTACTTACGATCTTTTTTCAATACGATAATTTCGTCGGTAATTATGACCAAAAACATCCATTCACCAACAACAAAATGCATGACCAACCATACACTTTCTCAATTCTTAATCAGCAATTAATTTGCCTAAAAAAAAAGGGTCGGGAGTGCATAAAGTCAAATTTAAAGTTCTTTAATTCACTCATTTGAATTTTCTTTTTGACCAAAAAGTTTCGCTTTCCATGTTCAACTAGGATCAATCGTTATCTTTGATCAAGATTAAGACGAACGAAATAGTTAAACCGAGAAAAAAGTATGAAGTTGAATTATAGGATAAAAATTGAGGTGAGGGACCAAGACGAACATCCCCTAAATAAACCAAGGATCTAATTCCACTACAAAATATAAATGTCCGCTGGTTCATAAAGTCACATCCTTCCAAAATAATTATAAATCCCTAGCGTTAATCTCAGGCAGCTCCATATTTCTCTCTAACTTCGCTTCCGAACTAATTTTTCAGGTATATCTATAATCTCTAAATACGTTTTATTCGATATGATTTACCTAGAGGTAATTTTTTTTTTTATTTAATATTTTTGTTTAGATATTTTGAGTTTTTTTTTTTTTTTTTTTTTTTTTTTTTTTTGCTGGTTATTGATGTTTATATAGGTCTTTTGTGACATATTTTTATTATGTTTTTGGTTTTTTGAGTTGGGAATGCTTGTATAATGAAAGCAGATTTGGAATATTTGAGTTAAATTTGCGGAACCAAGGATACTAGAAATTGAGTTTTGCTACGTTTTTTTTATGATCTGATCTCAAGATATAGCATTCAAACCTTTTCGATCCAGTGGAAAATCTCGATTTTTTAATTTAATTGTCTACCTGCTTGATAAAAAACAATATTTTTGAGATTGGAGAATTCAATTTTAATTTTTTTATGAAATTGTGCAAGGGTTTAATGGTAGTCTATATTTTGATTTGGTTATACAGTTTTGATCTATGATCCATTTGATATGGTAAAATTTTATTATAGCAATTGGGTTTTTGATGCTGTCAGTTTTGAATTTTAGGCATGTTATATGCATTTTATGTCATATTTGAATTTGTTTAGGTTTAAATTTCTGGGGAAGGATAATTTGTAGAGATCAAAAGCATGTACTAGAAATGTAGCATTTTGAAGTGAAAAAAGGCATTATTGTAGCTTTGATTGAGCTCTTGTTTGGTGAAAGTTGAAATTCAGATTTTAATCTAAGTCAAAGTTAACAATTAATGTTAACCATAATTTTTCAACCACAATTTCATCAACTTTTATTAAAACCTACTAAAATTTGATTTAAATCCCCACCAAACAGGGGCTGAATCAGAAGTCTATATTTGCAAGGGCATAGGCACACAGTGTCTTGTGTATCCAGGAACATCAATGCCACTAGACTATTTCATCATTTTTGGGAAATTGTTTTTGGGTTGGTATGGTGATTTATAATTATATTGAATTTGAAAAATGGTATGTGTATACTGTTGATTATAATCCCACAGTATTTTGATGTAATGACTGAAAATCCCATATGTAAATGCATATCTTTATATACTTACCTAAATTCACTTCATTTCCTGATTATATATAGGGGTCAAAAGCAAGAAAGAGAAATGGGGTTGACATTCACGAAGTTATTCAGCCGGCTTTTTGCCAAGAAGGAGATGCGGATTCTGATGGTTGGTCTCGATGCAGCTGGTAAGACCACCATCCTGTACAAGCTCAAGCTTGGAGAGATAGTCACTACCATTCCCACCATTGGTATGGCCTCTTAATTATGCAAACTTAATATCTCCATTACTCTTAAATACTTTGATCTTGGCTTTGATATGTTATGTACCTGTGAAAATGAAATTCATCCAATTTTCTTTTGTTTGTTTCAAACTGAATGCTGCTCTCTAATATTTACTTTCCGGGGTGGCTTACTATTGCTCTGCAGGTTTCAATGTGGAGACTGTTGAGTACAAGAACATCAGCTTCACCGTTTGGGATGTTGGGGGTCAGGACAAGGTGGAAAATTTGTTCTTAATTCCCACGATTGATCTATGGCAACAATTTAGTTGTCTATATTAAAAAAATTCTTTAAATTGTACGTGGCATGATAAATTTTTTTGCCTCTCGTGGTGTTTCTTCTCGTTCATGGCACAGTAGAAAGATTCATGTTCCTTAATTGAATTCTCATGCACATATTAATCAAATTATCCACTTACTTCCACAGATCCGTCCATTGTGGAGGCACTACTTCCAAAACACACAGGGTCTCATATTTGTGGTGGATAGCAATGACAGAGACCGTGTGGTGGAGGCAAGGGATGAATTGCATAGGATGTTGAATGAGGTAACATGCCCTACTTTGTTCATATGTCTTTTAACTCCCAAGACAAAGATTTTGTCGGAAAGAGGAGTGAAAAAAATAAGTTAATCTTATTTGGCTCTGTTTGTTATAGGTAAAAATCGGATTTTTAGTAGATTTTGATAAAAGTTGATAAAATATGTGCCTGAAATGATATGGGTCTCATGAATTGTGTATATAAAATTAATCATCGGCTTTGACTTAGATTGTTATCAAGATTTTAGGCTACACCAAACAGGGGCCAGAAGTCTTTTTTGTTACCTTTCTTTATCAAATATCTTCTCTAGAGCTTCGCTGTCATCTTTTGTTTCTTCATTTCCACAACTACGAGTAAATAATTGGGAAAGAGATCATAAATCTCATTTTCATAATAGGTGTGAGCAGATACGAAAGGAGTTCAGTACAAATTGCAGGTTTTTCTAAACTAGGGGCCTTTGAATAAGAAAATATTTTTCTTATATATTTTTTGTCTTTTTCTTAGGACACTGTAGTAGAATCTGTCTCCAAAATCATTAGTAGTTAGTTTAGAGGAGTGACATCAACAATATGCAATACACTGCATGATGTGAGATGGAGAACCAAGATAGATGTGCTTTTATGAGTTTATATATCTTGCAAAACTAATGACGAATCCCCATTTTTATTTATTTTTTTATTTTTTTGTAAAAATCATGTTAACTTTATTATAATCATACTGGGAGAGAGAGTTCACAAGGTGTATACGAGTCTGAAGGAGGGCTGCAGCTAGCAAAAAACTTCAATCTTTTAATCTCAACTTATAATAAATTATTCATACCCTGCTATCAGAATTTTCTAATTAACCAAAAGAAATAGTCCAAATTATAAGGTAATTGACTAGCTTTGCACATCACTCTTGAAGTTCACTATCTCCCTTTCTTCGATGATTTATAAAATGCACAATTACCTAGTTTTTCATTTGTTTTGAATTAATGAAAATAGAATAAGGTACGCTTGAAAATGATATCCCATAAATTAAATTTATTTATTTTAATTTTATCCGTGCACATGCCATCATCATTCAAGTGAGACTAGGTTTCTGAGTCAAATTCATTTTTTGTATGTATCTACAAACGACTTAGGAAAGTTAATTTGCTGTAAAAACAGAGTACGGTCAGTTTATTACAAGCATTAGAAGTTTCTTTATCCAAGTATAATGGGATTGGTCCTAACGGGAGTGGGAAAATAGAGGAAAACGTCATTACACTTGAACCTTTGGCAAGCTTATAATCAGACGATCCTGAATCACTTTTGCGATTGTTGTTTCATTTAAGCCAATAGATGTTCTAGGTGGTTATATTCTTGAGGTTACATTGTCATGCTGACCTGTTGGCTGGAATTTGTTGGCTGCTTGCTTCAGGATGAGCTAAGAGATGCAGTATTACTTGTATTTGCCAACAAACAAGATCTTCCTAATGCAATGAATGCTGCTGAAATAACTGATAAGCTCGGCCTGCACTCGTTGAGGCAGCGTCACTGGTACATTCTTAATCTTGATATTTTGGTGGTCCTTACCTTTCAGCTTTTTTAAATGTTTTATTGAACCCTTTTTATTCTCTCACTTGAAGGTACATCCAGAGCACCTGTGCTACATCTGGAGAGGGGCTTTACGAGGGGCTTGATTGGCTCTCTAATAACATTGCTAGCAAGGCAAGTAGCACCTCACATTAGTTCTTAAATTGTCATAAAAATAAACACTTGTGATGGCTTGCTACAAATTGCTCTCCATTTTTATTTCTTTATTAGCTGCGCAGTTTTTGACATCCGTTCCATTCTGCAGGCATAAAACTTTATGCAGTTACTTATGCCGAGTTGATGATGGGTGGAGGTGGTTTTTAATCTTACCAAGTCTTATATCTCTAGTCTGCGTGGTTATGGATTTTTCACTTTTCATGTCTTTTTGCGTTTAGGACCTTTATAATGGTTGGCTGTGATGTGCTGGTTTGTTTTATACGATAAAAAATGTTTGTTTAGATTTGACTGTAATGCTGTTAAACCCGCATATGAATCGACGAAGATCACCCGTTTTGATGGTTAATATTTTTGTGCTCATTCATTTTGTGGTGTTGCTTTTTTTATCACGAGTAATAGCATGTTGATGCATATGGCCCGTGAGTGATTTAAGCAATAGACGCTGCTTAACTCAGAGTGCAAACTATGGAAGTTTTTGAAAGAGACGTTCTCGACCGAAGTTGAGTGAAGGATTTCCATTGGATCCTTGATGCATTCAGAAGTTGGCATATTCTTTATTCTCTCTCTCGAATAACAAAGACCACTTATTAATTCAGTTTAGGATCAATTAATTGAAAACATGAACCGTATAACGACCGTTCAAACTAAACAAGCATTAAACGTTAAAATCTCGAAATTATAATTAAAACATCCTTAAAATCTGCAAGATTTTACTTCAATCTCCTTGCAATTGCATGGAAGGATCTTTGGGATCATAAGCCTTCTTTCTTTGACTGTGTTCGTTTTGATCCCTAGCTTCGTTCTTTGGTTAGGGTGTGTTTTGAGCCACATTATTTTGGAAGAATGTATTTTAGAATAGTAAATTGATGAAAAATATGTGGTTGAAAAAGAAGAAAAAGTTATTGATATGATGGAAAATATTATTTTATTGAAGAATGTGTAGTTAAAAATGAGTAAAATAATGAAAATCAAAATTTTAATTTGTACCAAACAGGTGCTATGCTCAAGTCCTCTTCTGTATTCTTCAACTTCCAATTGTATCTACTTTGATTCATGTCATCAAAAATTGTCCATCCTTGATCCGAAGCAAATTTGGGAGATTTGCAATTAAGTCTCCGTATTTTCACAATTGTTCTACGTTAGTCCTCTTTGACCGATTTCCACTCATTTTGATCATTTCCCATCTAACATCGAATTTTATTTACAAAAAAATTAAGCAGCAATTCTATCAACATGACTCACAAACATCCATTTTTGAAAGCCTGAATAAATATGAAATATGAGACTGCTCAAACTTAGGCAACTAGAATGTTGGTTAAGGTATGACGTTAACTTATAAATAAGTAAGATTAAAAATAAGTTTATCAATTAATTAAAGTTAACTAGGAACCTATCCTATATTCATGTCAAAACCCAAACTAAATCTTATAGCATTATTTTCGTTCGTCATGGGTTAGCACGCGTGGCTTCGAAAATATCCATAGCATTACACCATTGTACGTGCGAAGGTGATATGCATGAATTGTTTGCGCACAAGAAAACAATACATATATAGACAAGTGGGTCAATTGTTCGGCACCTCAAAGGTGGAAGTCAATTCTTAGCAACTTGTATAAAAAGGTACGTGGGAGGGAGAATATATCACAAAATTATTCAAGGATAGGTAACGTTTATGTGGGCTCTCATAAATTACAACCTTTTAAAATACACTACATCAAAAAAGAACTTTTGCAGCGGCCAAAAAACGCTATAAAAGTCTTTTTGCAATGTTTATTCACCGTTACGAAAAAATCTTTTACAACGTTTTTTAAACGTTGCGATAAGACTTTTTTTACAACGTTTTTTCAACGTTGCGATAGACCTTTTAGTATGAATTTATTCATCATAATAGGAATTTAGGAATTTAGTATGAATGCTTCTCTCTTCCGGCTCGATTTTGTTATTAGTCATCATAAGTACTTGGCCTTTTAAAGTGGTCTTTGTTGATTTATACGGAGTTCCACGTGCTCTATGCTATTCGAGTTCGAGAGTGAGTTAGTAATATTTTGAACTACTCAAACTTCATTTTCATAATTACGCTGCTGCAGTTTTAAGATTAGGCTACTTCCATTTCGCTCGACACTAACTTTTGTCTTTTTCCCTTTAGCTAGTAATATGTGTTAGTTTGCCATGTTCGCTTACCTCCTCAAGAATTCACACGCATGCATGCATGCACAACTATCTACACATATATTGATATGTCTATGTGTTGTGGAAATGACATGACTCCACTAAGGCAATGAATGGCAAGATTCTACACTACCTGCTCAAGATATACGAGGCTATGCAACACCTTTTCATTTTGTCCCATCACAATATGTAAACCACACCCAGCTACATTTGCTTACAATTTCATGTATGTATATCATATGCAAGGTGTAACGATTGAGTTTACGATGAGAACTTTCCAACCTCAATGGCCCCATTTCTTTTGTTTCCTTTTTCTGTCTCTACTTTCATGTCCCTAAAGTTAGGGGGACCCTGAAAGTCAGGATCAGATTCCCCAGCACTTGTAATTCCTGCAATAACCTTTGAATATACCTTCATAAATAAATAAATTTATCGTCTCTTGAATAACAATAATTAATGAGGTCAAATTTAATTGTATACAAATGTCATGAGGTCAAATTTAATTGTCTCATGTTTATTGTAATCGTGCATATGTGAGATTTTGATTAAATTAAATGAACTCTCTATATAAGTGAGAGGCGTAAAATTAACATTTTAATGGTATACATATGAATTGTTTAGATGTAGTGATCCAACAATAACATGACTTTTTGAAACATAGTGTTTAATGTATGTAGTATCAAAACATGCAGATAAACATAAGAAACAAATATATCAAGTAACTAAGTTCAAGTATTGTCGCTACCTATTTATATTAATATCACGTGTTAAGCATTTGAAGAAAAACAAACACAATCTGCACATTAAGGATGCGTGTGTCGAATAAAGTTTATTACTTCTCTAACAATTTAAGGATTGAAGATTCAGACAATGTGATTTATTATAATATAAAAACAAACAAATCTTTGGAAATATATTTATGAAAATATGAAGTGTTGGGCTTTGGATAGAAATGAATCCCACGTGCAGGCTAAAGTATGTATACATGAATAAATTTCTCTACTTTACAATAATTTAAGCTTTTACACAAAAAAATTATCATCACTTCAACCAAGTATTAATTTATGTATATTGAAATTATTGATAGCTTTATGATTCAAAGTATCATCCTGACTTGCAATTATTTCCTCAAAAACTATCTGTACTGGATCTTGTCCTCAAGAATGCAACTTCACTTTCAAAATGGATGAATGACAAGAAGTTTTGGACCTCATTTTTAATATTCTACCTCGTCTATGATTTGGTCTCCTTTTTCGTTTTGGACCCCATTTTTAATATTCTACCTCATCTACAATTTTACTCTTAAGGTTTGGATGTCCCCTAATTGTTCCCTATCTATAGTTGGCTCTTCATTTTATTTTAGAACAAGTTAGAAGTTGTTAGACAAATCATTAACACATAATCGTTGCATTCTTTCACCATATTATAATAAAACCTCAATTCTCTGCAAATTATTTTATTCTTGTGTTCTTGTGATCAATGACTTCATATTGTGGTTTAATCTCTTATTTTTCCCAACAACTAAGTATTGGATTAATTCGGTATCATCTCCATTGTTCACAACAAACTAGTATCAAAGTATTCCAGTTCATAACAATTGATATTAGAGCTTTTGGTATTGAAATTCTTGGGAAGATCGAGATTTTTCGTAATGACAACAATGAAGTATATTATTCCTCTATTAGATCACAGTACAAGATTCTCTTTGTGACAGGTAAAGATGCAAGCAGTACTTGCTCTTTGGATTAGAACGATGCGTTGTTGAAATTTGACAAAATTCTTACAACTTGGTCTATGGAGGAGAAACAACGTAGGGATCGAAAGACCTTATCCTAAATAATCAAATAATATTCTTAAGGGCATTTTGAAGGAGAAGTCAGCTGGTGCATTATGATTAAAATTAAAGCAATTATGAATGAAGAAGAGATTTACTAGCAAATTGCATCTGAAGCAACGTCGATATTCTATCGTATGACAGAAGGTACATCTCTTGAGTATCACCTAGTTACTTTTAAAGAAATTATCTCTAATTTGGAAACCTTAAATGTCAAATATGATGAAAAAGATTTGGAATTGATTTTGTTGTGCTCATTGCCCGCCTTATACATGTCTTTTAGAGACACAATACTATATAGTCGTGATAATCTGATCATCAAAGATGTCTACGATACTCTATATTCAAAGGAAAAGATGAAGTATCTACTGATCATGGAGAATGGTCTCATTGTTCATAGTGGTCGTACGAGGGGCAAGTTAAATCTAACTTTTAAATTTTGTAATTATTGCAAGAAAAATGGCACTTGGTAAACGATCGTTATAAATTGCAGAATAAATCAAAGTCAACTGCAAATCAACAATCAGAAACTGCAGGAGAAACACATATTGTAGAAAATCCTAATAGTGATGGAGAGTTTATACTTATATCTCACTAAAAGGCCAAACTTGATGAGGCTTGGATTTTGGATACAGCTTGCACTTTTCATATGTCATTCAATCGAGAATTATTTTCAACATATGAAGAAGTTTCAAAAGGTATTGTGATGATCGGTAATGACATACCATGTCAACTATGGTTGGGTTAAAATACAGATGTTTGATGGAACAGTTAGAATATTTGATGCAATGAGACACACTCCAAATCTGAAGAAAAGTCTTATCTCCTTAAATACACCTAATTCAAAATGGTACAGGTATACTATTGAAGGTGGAGTTTTGAAGGTTATCAAAAGAGCCGGTGTTGTGTTGATGGGACATAAAAAGTATCATTTATATATCTTACATGGTAATACAGAATCTTCGAGTAATCAACATATTTTACGAACTCAGGAGGATTTAGAGTTGGCTTTTGTACCATTAGTCTAATTTGGAGTCTTCTTTTAAGAATATATCTCAGCTGAATTTTGAATATATAGGCAAATTCGTATTGTCACCATTATCAACTGTGTCATCGTATTCAATTGTTAGAAATAGACCCATTTTTTTTAAGATTACACTATGTTGATTTTGTTGATAATTTGAATGCGGTTAAGAGTGTTGATTCTAGCTACAATTCTGCTGATTTTATTGATGGTTTGAATGCGGTTAAGAGTGTTGATTCTAGCCAAAATCCTTCTTTTCATGCATTTAATTGTGAGGGCTCGTTTCAGTCTTATTTGGTGGTCATTGATCATTTTTTTTATTCTAGTTGAGGTAGCAGAGGTGGTGAATATTTTCAGTTGAAATTATTAATGGAAAAATTTGTTTGTGTTTATTGTTGAAGAGTTCAAATTTATTCCTTGTAGTGGAATTTGTCTCCAGGTGGAGATTGTTAGAATTTATGTGTGACTCAAATTATCTATTAAAGATAATTAGGAGTTATAATTAAAGTGCGTGCTAAAAAAAATATTCTATTTGAAATGTTATTGTTGAAATCACATTCAAGTTTATTTGACGAATTCTAATTGAAGTTATATTTGGAAGTTCATTGAGAGTATAAATTTGTATTGAACTTGATGAGAACTTTGGAAGGAAGAAAAATACTTTTGGAAAGTTTTTGGACGGAGACGCAAAATTGGCAGAAGAAACTGTGTCGCAGCGTTGGACCCATGGCGCCTAGAGGTGGTGTCGTTCTACCTGTTTTGTTCTTGTGCGATTTTTTTCGTTTTGAACTCTTTTTTTTTTTTTCATTCTACTTCAACTACATCTCTACTATGAGGGTTTGGACGTCATTTATTTGTTCTATATATATAGCTGGCTCTTCATTATGGTTTAAAGAAGAAGTTAGAAATGTTGTAAGCACATAATTTTTGTATTCTTTCTCCATATTATAATAAAATATCAATTCTCTACAAATTATTTTATTCTTGTGATCAATTATTTCATACTCTGGCTTAATATTTTATTTTCTCTAACAACTTAATATTGGACTAATTCAGTATCATTTTCGCTTCTCACACCAAACTGGTATCAGAGCATTCCAGTCTATAACACTTCTGAAGGACTGGCATTAGTCCATAATTAAAATAAATGGATCAGTCCATAGTTTTTAGCAATTAATTTTTATTTAAGTTAGCTGAAATTTTTATCTTGTAATTATATGAGGTTTACGAAATTACAATGAATGAAACGAGACAAATATCATACAATTTATACTATTTACTAACGAGTTAATTTCGTCAATGGTAACTAAACTTTATCGTAAATTATTATTTGCTCATCGGAATTCAAAAGTTCACTCTTTGCTTATTGAGCTTTGCTATTTGTTATTGTTTACTAATCGAAATTTAAAAGGTGCCCATTACTCACTCAAATTTTAGTAAAGTTACATAGTAATCACTCGTATCATTTATCAATGTTATCTATAGCAAAGTTTAGAGAGCAATGAGTAATTTTGTTCAAAATTAAGCGAGCAACGAGTAAACTTTTAAATTTCAGTGAGCGAATAGTAATATATAGTAAAGTTTAGTGAGTGACGAGTAATTTTTTAAATATCGATGAACAAGTAGTAACCATAGCAAAGTTTGGTGGCCATTGATCAAATTAACTCCTTTACTAATGCCAAAATTATTGACATCACAATTTGACATATAAAATCCATGCAAAAATTACACAAGAAGTTTCTTGTGAACTCGATGGTCAACAAACATCAATTGTGTTTAAGTCACGTTATTTTGGAAGAATTTATTTTGGAATAGTAGATTGTTGGAGAATATGTAGTTGAAAAAGAAGGAAAAGTTATTGATGTGATAATAAAAAATTTATTTTATTAAAAAACGTGTGGTTGAAAATGAGTAGAAAAATGAGAAAGAAAATTTTAATGGGTAACATTGGCTAAATTTTTTTAACTTGTCACTCTCTATGCAAAGTCGTCTCTAAAGTCATCCACAATCCGAGCATGTAAAGATTTTTTATGCCAAAGCATGATCAGTACAAAGAATTGAACTTGATGATGAATCGCCAAAATGATGATACTGCAGTATCCGAAGAGGTTTACAATATTATCCCACTAGACAACTTCTCCGCTGATCATCCCTGCCGCCGGTTTCCCCAGGTCCGGCTTGCCATTGCCGCCCTGCACGCAGTTGGTGACCTCCGCCCGCCACAATTATTGTCCTGGAATCCGGACTACGATCTCCTCGACTGGCTATGCCTCCACTTCGGTTTTCAGTCCTCCAATGTCAAGAACCAAAGAGAGCACCTTGTCCTGCATCTCTCCAATGCACATATGCGCATCTTCCCTACACCTGACAACTTGGACTCTCTTGATCCTTCCATTGTTCGAGACTTCCGGTGCCGCCTCCTGGAAAACTACACCGACTGGTGCTCCTACCTCGGCATCAGACCAAATGTCCAGCTCTCAGATTCTTGCTCAACCTTGGCTTTCAGGCCTAACGTCCAGCGTGAGCTTCTGTACGTGTCTTTATATTTGTTAATATGGGGCGAGTCTGCTAATTTACGTTTTGTCCCCGAATGCATTTGTTATATTTTTCACCATATGGCAATGGAATTGAATAAAATATTGGAAGATTATATAGATAATAACACGGGGAGGCCCTTTTTGAGTTGCTTATCTCGACAAAATGCATTTTTTGACCAAATAGTGAAGCCCATTTATTATATAATGAGAGTAGAAGTCGAGAACAGTAGAAATGGGACTGCACCGCACTCCGCGTGGCGAAATTACGATGATATAAATGAGTACTTTTGGAGCAGGAGGTGCTTTAAGGAGCTAAAGTGGCCAATTGATATTTTAAGTACGTTTTTCATGACAAGCAGTAACGAAAAGAAGGTGGGGAAAACGGGGTTTGTGGAGAGGAGATCGTTTTGGAACATTTTTCAGAGCTTCCACAAGTTGTGGACTATGTTAATTTTATTCATTCAAGCAGCAGTAATTGTAGCGTGGGAGGAGAAGGGCTATCCATGGGAAGCGTTGAAGAGTCTGGAGGTCCAGGCACGATGCTTGACTGTGTTCTTCACGTGGAGCGCAATGACGTTATTGCATTCATTACTCTATGCAGCAATGCACTATAGTTTGGTTTCGAGGGAGATGAAATGGTTAGGTATGAAAATGGTTTTGAAAATTGTAGTTTCTGCTGGGTGGATTTGGGTTTTTATGATGTTCTATGGGAGGATTTGGGATCAAAGAAGTAATGATGGGAGGTGGTCTCCTGAAGTGAATCATAGAGTGGTGAATTTTTGTAAGCTTGCTTTTGTTTTTATGGCCCCTGAAATTTTGGCTCTGGGTTTGTTCATTCTGCCTTGTGTTGGGAATTATTTGGAGAATACAAATTGGAGGATCTTTCGTTTGCTGTCCTGGTGGTTTCAGGACAGAACTTTCGTTGGTCGATGGCTTAGGGCAGAATTCACGGACAGTATAAAGTATATAATCTTCTGGATATTTGTGCTGGGGACAAAGTTTTCCTACAGTTATTTCTTGCAAATCAAGCCCATGATTGGACCTACGAAGACATTATTGCATACCAAGAACATTGATTATGAGTGGCATGAGTTCTTTAAACACAGCAACCGATTTGCATTGGGGTTGTTGTGGCTTCCAGTTGTTTTGATATACCTCATGGATCTGCAAATTTGGTTTTCAATTTACTCTACATTTCTTGGTGCTATTATGGGTTTGTTTAATCGTCTGGGTGAGATTCAGAACATGCAGCATTTGAGGTTACGGTTTCAGTACTTTGCTAGTGCAATTCGGTTCAACTTGTTGCCCGAGGAACAGCTGTTGAACGTGAGAGGAACATATAGAAGCAAGTTCAGGGTAGCCATTCACCAATTGAAACAAAGGTATGGGTTTGGCAGGCCCTTTAGAAAATTTGAACCTGACCAGGTCGAGGCCTACAAATTTGTTATGATATGGAATGAAATAATTATGACATTCAGAGAGGAGGACATTATCAGTGATCATGAGGTCGAGTTGTTGGAAATGCCTAAAAGATACTGGAACTTCAGGGTGATTCAATGGCCATGTGCGTTCCTATGCAATGAGGTGCTGCTCGCTCTCAGATGGGCAAAAGAACTTTCTGATGCTCCTGATAAAAGGCTTTGGGTTAAGATCAGCAAGAATGAATATATGCGTTGTGCAGTTATTGAAGCATATGACAGTGTGAGGCAATTCTTGCTGACCATCGTCAAGCATGACAGCGAGGAGCATTCCATTGTCAAAACATTCTTTCAAGAAATTGATCGGGGGATTCAATTGGAGAAATTCACGAAATGCAACAAGATGGTTGCACTTGAAACTATCCATGAAAAGTTAGTCCATCTACTCGATCTAGTACTCAAGCCTCCTGTTAAAGACCTTAACAAGGTAGTGAATGCTCTGCAGGCCCTTTACGAGGCTGCTATTCGAGATTTTTCGAAAGAATATAGACATATTTATCAGCTGAGGGAGGCTGGTCTGTTTCCTCGAACAACAGTTTCGGGTGCAAGAGTTCTTTTTGAAATGGCTGTTGAGTTGCCTAGTCCAGATAATGAGATTTTCTATCGATGTCTTCGACGTTTACACACAATTCTCACATCTGAGGAATCAATGCTAAAAATTCCCAAAAATCGTGAAGCAAGACGACGAATCTCTTTCTTCTGCAATTCCATGTTTATGAATATTCCCCGTGCTTCCGTAATTGAGAAAATGGCAGCCTTCAGTGTTCTAACTCCTTACTACAACGAAGAAGTGCTATACAGCAAGGAACAACTCCGGATTGAAAATGAAGATGGGATTTCCATCCTCTACTACTTGCAGACTATCTATGCTGATGAGTGGAGAAACTTCTTAGAGAGAATGCACCGGGAAGGGATGGTAAGTGAAAGAGAATTGTGGACAACTAGGTTGAGAGATCTTCGGCTATGGGCATCTTACAGAGGCCAGACACTGGCCCGCACGATTAGGGGAATGATGTACTACAATCGGGGTCTTGACATGCTGGCTTTTCTGGATTCAACACACGATATAGACATCATGGAAGGATCTCAGCAACTTCATTTCATGAGACTCAATGATAATAAAGATGGATTGAGCCCAATAATGTCACCCCCTTCAAAAACTTCAGTCGATGAAATTTGCATTCCGATGAAATTCACTTACGTAGTTGCTTGTCAGTTATATGGAACTCAGAAGGTCGAAAAGGATCGGCGTGCTGAGGAAATCTTGAATCTGTTGAAAGACAATGAAGCTCTCCGTGTTGCTTACATTGATGCGGTGTCCAAAGAGAGGGCTGAAGAAGAGTATTACTCCGTCCTGGTGAAATATGATAAAAAGCTGCAAAGAGAAGTAGAAATCTATCGGATCAAGTTACCTGGTGATCCCCTGAAGCTTGGAGAAGGGAAACCAGAAAATCAAAATCATGCCATCATCTTCACTCGAGGAGATGCAATCCAGACCATTGATATGAACCAAGACAACTATTTTGAGGAGGCGCTAAAGATGCGAAACTTTTTGGAGGAATTCCAGCACAACCATGGCATCAAGAAACCGACTATATTGGGACTCCGGGAGCACATATTTACAGGTCCAGTCTCATCACCTGCTCAGTTCATGTGTGCCCAGGAGACAAGTTTTGTGACCTTGGGGCAGCGTATCATGGCTCACCCTTTGAAAATCCGAATGCATTATGGTCATCCAGATGTGCTTGACAGGTTTTGGTTTCTAACTCGGGGTGGAATAAGCAAGGGTTCTAGAGTGCTTAACATCAATGAGGATATCTTTGCTGGATTTAATTGCACACTTCGGGGTGGAAATATCACTCACCGCGAGTACATTCAATTAGGCAAGGGTAGGGATGTTGGCTTAAATCAGATCTCTATGTTTGAGGCCAAGATTGCTAGTGGGAATGGAGAGCAACTCCTCAGCCGAGATGTCTACAGGTTGGATAGTAGGCTGGACTTCATAAGGATGTTTACCCTTTTCCTCACTTCTATAAGATTCTTTCAATGCATTGATGAATGATGATTGTTTATCCCTTTCTATGTATTTTATCTACAGGTTAGGTAATAGGCTGGACTTCTTCAGGATGCTCTCTCTCTTCTACACTTCAGTAGGGTTCTTCTTCAATGCATGTGTGGTTGTTTTCGCTTTCTATGCCTTTTGGTGGGGGCAATTCTATCTGGCCCTATGTGGGTTCGAGAGTTCAATGAAATCAGGTAAGGCGGATCAAAATGCAGCACTTCTGTCTATCTTGAGCCAAGGATTTGTCATCGAACTTGGCCTTTTCAATTTCTTACCAATGATTGTTGAAAATATAGTTGAGCATGGTTTCCTCACGTCTGTCTGGGAATTCATTGTAACACAGCTCCAACTTTCATCTGTATTCTACATGTTCTCCCTGGGAACTCGTTCCCATTACTTTGGTCGAACCCTTCTTCATGGTGGTGCCAAATACCGAGAAACTGGGCGAGGCTTCGTTGTACAGCACAAGAGTTTTACTGAGAGTTACAGACTATATGCTCGCAGTCATTTTGTGAAGGCAATTGAGCTTGGACTAATACTTGCAGTATATTCTTTGTACAGCCCTGTTGTAGGGACTAGTTTTGTGTACCTAGCATTAACTCTAGCCAGTTGGTTTCTGGTAGCGTCCTGGATTTTGAGCCCCTTCATCTTCAATCCTCTAAGTTTTGAGTGGCTTAAAACAGTAAATGATTTCCATGAATTTATAAAGTGGATATGGCACCGTGGTAGCATATCAGCAAAAGCTGAACAGAGCTGGGAAAAATGGTGGTATGAAGAACAAGATCATTTGAGGACCACTGGTATTTGGGGGAAGGTAACTGAAATAATTCTAAACCTTCGATTCTTCTTTTTCCAATACGCGATGGTTTATAAGCTTAGCATTGCTGCTGGAAGCAACGGCATTAATGTCTACTTGTTTTCCTGGATCTGCATACTAGTGGTTCTTGGAGTTTATGCAATATTAACATGTACCGGCAATAAGTACAGCATCAAGGCTCACCTTTACTACCGTTTTATTCAGACTGTAATTTTTGTTCTTACAATATTCGGGATCATTGCCCTAATGCTGCTCACCAATTTCAGATTTCTTGATCTCTTCAAGAGTCTGTTGGTTTTCATTCCCACTGGATGGGGACTTATTTCGATTGCCCTCGTACTGAGGCCTTCACTGGAGAAATCAGTGATATGGGATAATGTTGTTTCTTTTGCAAGAGTCTATGAAATTATGTTTGGAATGATAGTGATGAGCCCAGTTGCAGTCCTGTCCTGGTTGCCAGGGATTCAATCTATGCAGACAAGGATTCTATTCAATGAAGGATTTAGCAGAGGTTTGCACATTTCTCAGATTCTGGCAGGAAAAAGAGCCCCAGCAAAATCTCACGTTGTTTAGAAAATTGTTTCAAATGCTTACTTTTTTTGGTTAAAAGCATTGTAGATCTGTGGAAGTATTAGCAACTTTGATTAAACTAATGTTGTGTTATTTCAATTTATTAATATTAGATCTATAGTGGTTTGCTAAGTCTTTGGTAATGTGTGTATTGGCAACATTTTTATCAACTAAATTTCAGTGATTCGATTGTCATAAATGATTTAATTTGGTCACCAAATATGCCACTCAAATACTGCAAACTTCGAAGGATGTATACTATGCTAAGCGTTTGTTGGGCATGGCTTATATGAAAATCATTTTTCTCACTTATTTTTAATCACACATTCTTTCAATAAAATAATTTTGTACATGGACCCAACTTTCCCTATCTTAAAAAAATCAATTTTCACTTCAAATAATCTCCCCCAAACAAACACATTACTTTTCTTCGTTCCTAGTTCCACAGAGAGAGAGAGAGAGAGAGAGAGAGAGAGAGAGTTTGACAATGTGAAAAGAAAACATTTGAATTCACCTGTCTTTCATTTGCAAAATACTGAAAGCAGTTGTGTGAGATTAGAGATTTACAAAGTATAAGAAGTATCTCATCATCCATATTAAAAACATGTAAATCTTATCACCATTTATTCGATGCAAGATAAATGTAAGACAGAAACCATACAGGCAATTAGGACGATTGATTACTCTTAGCCGGACCATCCTCTCTGAGCACCTCCAGAAGAATGTCCATTCAATCTGTCAAGCACAGCGTTGAAGTCAATGGGCTGACCACTCTCTTCCAGTCGCTGAATTACACCAATGACATGATCACCTCTGTAACCCATGCTTCCCAACTTCTCTATCAGCTCAGTGTAGGGATGATTGCGCATGAACTGTGGTGGACGAACCATCAAATTAGCTGTGTGCAGAGGGTTCTGGAGGGGGATGCTACTAGGAGGATAAGCATTTTGTTGGAAGTGAAGTTGTGGGGGTGGATGACGTGTTCTTCCACCTTCACCGTCAAACATAGTATAAGCATTTTCCATAGGAAGTGTCGGACGAGTCGCACTAGGTACATACACATCCCCAGATTGTGCACTGTATGCAATCTTGACATGCTGTGTTGGAGGCTGAGGTATAATTGGTCTGCCAGCACCACCATGCCCATAAGGCATAATACCCTCAGAACCAGTAGGCCCAGGTTGAAATGGACCCGAAAATGGCACTTGCATGGGCATGCTATTAGAAGCCGTCATTTCTGGTGGAGAAGGATTTGGTTGGCTAGAAGGGTAGGAAGGGTTCACTGCTGGAGATGAGGATCTAATCTGTGGAGGCACGGATGGCAGTTGAGGTGGTGGTGCTTGACCATGATGAGGTGGCCACTGCTGCTGATATGGAGGTAATGACTGAATTTGTTGTGGCTGGTTTACTTGAGATTGGGTCAACTGTGCTGCCACTCTCGAGTGATCTTGAATTTGAGATTGTGTTGGCAGATATTGAGCCTGAGATAATTGTGATGAAGTCGTTGGAGGCAAGTAATATGCCTTTGCTTGTGACATACTCTGCGAAGGTATTGACAGCGGGGGAGCCACAGGAGGCTGCTGGTGCTCAACTGGCCGAGTAGGTACTGAAGGTTGAGAAGCTACTTGATGGGGTAGGGCAACTGCCAATGGCTGACTTTGATTGTCTGATGAGCTATCACCCTTTTTGGCATCGGGAGCAGGTAGAGAAGCTCCTTCCTCACTCTGTTGAGAATTGGTTGCCAAAGATGATTCTTTCTGAACAAGCTGCAGTTTGGCTAGTTCCTTCTGAGTTTCATCAAGTTCCTGCTTATCTCTTAGGATCTGCACTGACCTGTGGACCTGCGTTAAATAACATAAGAAACTAGTTCATCACTAGCACTTGAAGATGTAGGCTGGACTTCATATCAAGACAAATCAGAGAAACAGTGAATGTATCGATACTCTAAAAACAAGACCAGTCCTTTGGCATCCAATCTAGAAGCCCTTTAAATACAGTCGTATTTCCAAGTGAATACCAAAGATGCAAAAATGTACAAACATAAACACACGAGACACGCACAGACATGAAGTGAGACGTTAGCAAAGGAGATTTATAATGGTTTATCTAGTTTTCAATAGCTTCAGTGACCGAAAGTCATGATACATTAAATCAAAATATATACTCACCTCTTCGATGTGTTTTTCCAGAGATTTTAGCTTCAACTCTGCCTCCCTATGATCACGAGCTAATTCAGAATGCGTTTCACCAATAGATTTGTCAAGATTGTAACAATATAATTCCAACTGTGACAGTCGAGAACTAATATCTTCAAGAAAACGCATGAGATGGTCTGTATACTTCTTCACAGTATTTTCAACAGTAAAGATAAGATCTTGATTAAAAGAAGAATCTTCTGGTGGGCCGAAAGAGACAGAAGGAAAAACAGATGATCTCGCCATTCTACTTTTGTGGAATTCCTGCTAAATTGAGAGCATAAACCATTAAGATGCTCAATATGGCTTTGATCAACACCCAAACAACAACAGCTAACCACAAGATATTAAAAAAATTAAAATGATGCGAACAACTGGAGACTTCTTAAAGTCCCTAAAGCGCCCCCCCCTTTCCCATTGAAAACTCCAACTTCGAAATGTGAAGACATTTTGAAAAATAGAACAACAAAAAAAATGCACAAGTAGGTCACACAAAGTAATCACAAGGCAATAATATACACCGTTCTAGATTCCCAGAGTTTCGTAAGATTCACGATCTTAGATAAATGGAATGTTCGAACGGGTCAAGGTAGTGGTGGCAATGGGCCGAGCCGAGCTCGTGGCTCGTCTACCACGAGCCGAGCGGGTGATCGGCTCATGGCTTTTTGGGCGAGCTTGACTCGTGCCCNCCCTTTCCTAGAGCCCCCCAACACACACACAACCATAGGTAATAGCTTCATAGGATACTAAGCCCCTGTTTGATAGCCATTATAAAGAGAAATTGGGGGGAAATGATGTTTTGAATAGTAGTTTTTTAGAGAATGCGTGGTTAAAAAGTAGAGAAATATTTTGGGTTTACGTACAAAATATTTTATTGTGTGAATGTGTAGTTGAAGATGAGTATGAGAAATAAAGAGTTTTCAAATAAAGAGAGTCAAATAGGGGCCAATTCTGATGGTGACTTTTCAGATGCTCTTATTCTAACACAATTAATTGATACTAGTTTTAATTGAATTTATCACCTTTAGAAACAATAGTTTGGATGTATGAACATTCTTCCGTTTAGAATCTATCGAAAACCTTCTCATGTAACCCCTTAAAATAGTTCTAATATTCATTGGAATCTATCCCAATGACATAAGAGGCTTGACCAAAATCCTATATCAAAATTTTGAGAAAGGAACGGCTTTGTCTTGTGTAACACGCCTAATTCATTGCCTGAACTACAATTATTTGCCACTATTAATGTAGAAACCACTATTTAAGATGACACGAAAAACTACATGTAAACTTTTTTCTGCAAATAACGCCACCTGACATCCTTACACCACAATTTATACGCAGTTATAGATTTTAAATAGTTATTTCTACATAGCCAAAGTACTTGCATATTGAGATTCTTTATACGAATGGAAGCATTTCCACTGGGAGAAGGTTTTGATTGTTATACATAGTTGTTATCACCTACACATTAATGTACAACATTCGAACCACATAAGAGAAATTAAAATATATTTTTATGTAGCCCACATGCCACTAGGGACGTAGACAGGATTTTCCTACAGGGGAGCTAGAAATATTTTTTAAGTTAACTTCAACAATTAGAGAAAAAAAAATTATATTTAAAAGCTATAAGCACATGTTTTACTCCTCTCAAATTTTAAACTATGTTGAGTATTATGTCACCTCACGTGCAGACAATATTCTCTGTGTGTGTGCATGCACACAACTCTTCTAAACATTTTTATAAGAATTACCAGTTTGTTGAGGACACGTCAAAATAAGAGGCAAGCGCCCTCTAAGTTTTCCACCCTATCTACTAAATGCATACTTATTTGAAACTAAAAGGTATATCTACGTACATGTTTTGCACACACCTCTGTTAAACTTCATTTTTCTTGTGTTTTCTTTAGAATTATTGCAGTTGCCTTCTAAGTTCCTACCGTATTTTTGTTTTCCCTGTATAAAAACATGGGTTCTGTCTGAATGCTTCTTTGCCACATCAATCAGAAAAAGCATTCAGCAACAATGTATTAAATACATCCGTCAGAATGGAACCTGTTGACTACTCATCTCAAATTTTAAATAATATTGAAGTGATGGATTTACATATTTATATTAATATAACATCGCCACACGTGCAGACTATATTCATTTCATGAAAGGTTTTGTTCCATCTATCTCTTTCGGGGAAAAATGCAGTTGCTCAAGGGTGAAGTCAGCTAGTGGAGCCCGTTATTGTCAGTCAAGTGATTCGGTCAGTAAATGAAAAAGGGTTATGCTTGAAATTTTCTTAAATGAACACCTCATAGCTTTTAGGATCTTAGAAAGTAAACACATTTTGTCATTTATATTTAGCATTCAACAGGCTTCTCAATTGTAGTCTAGACGATTTATTTATTTATTTATCAAAGACCTAACAAGTGCACAATTTTCACAATGAGTGACAAGGGAATTGAACTTAGTACCCTTGCTGGCTCTCATATCATTTGGAAACCACCTCATTTAAAAGCTTAAGCTACTAGATATGGGACACCTTTATTTATTTAAGTTTAGCATTTGATGTAGAGGTAATTCATTTTCTATCAAAATAAGACACCTGAAATTTTCATACAAGGGACAGCTAAAACAAAGATGCATGACAAACATTAATATAATTTCATCAACCATAAGATGAACTGGACTTCAATTATGCTGATCATAATTGTAAATTCTGTGGAAAATAAAAAAGAAATTTTTTGGCTATGTACCCCGCGTTCCTCATTTTACTTCAGACAATTCATTTTCGCCAGTGAAGTCTTGAATTGCACTCCTGATCCATGTTAAAGTTTCAAAACTACAGATGTAAGATACCCCCACACATACACAAAAAAATAAAAAATAAAAAATAATTGACCTTGAAATAAAACAGCAGTTTAAAGCCATATACATGGCATGTGTACAAAATATTACTTCTTTACTCTTAAATTATCTACTGTTACTTATTGGTTTTCCTTCTCAATTCATCCTAACTCCAAAATAGCGGCTTTTTAGCTTTGATTAAATTTTAGATTAACCAAAAATCAACACTCAATTTCCCATAATAGCTCTAAAAATCAGAAACCCAAAAAGAGAATAATATGAAACTAAAAGAATTCGAAGACAGTGAATACCTCAGTGGAACTAGCTCCAATCGACGGGTCGGGAGGGTATCCATTATTCCCATCCGGATTGCCGTAATCCTCGTAGGAGCAGAGAACATCATCTGATGGGATAGCAAACGGTTTGGACCCGGGATGGATGGGCCGACTCGATGAAGATCCAGATGCCATAGCTACTCACAGTATAATTACAGAGAGAGTGACAAAAATGGAAGACAGAGCGTAGATGGATAGATATAGCGAGTTGTATATATTTATAGTTTGTCGAGCACGTTTGATTGTACGGTAAATTTTACACCAGGTCCCTGACCTTTTAAAAGTATGTCACTATGTCATCAACCCACCATTTGTTGCACACATTCTCTAACTTTTTGAAATCGTGACATTCGTGTCCCATTTAACAAAAAAACGTTTATTTAAACATTAAATGGTCATTTAACACTATGGGTTCAAGCTACAGAATAGGTTTCATGAATATCAAGGAATTTAACCATATTCGAATTTTTAAATGAAAATTGAAGTCATCGTTTGATTTGTTTTGAAATAAAGGCAATTTTTTTGAACAACTTTACGCTTATAGTTTATCGTCAGGTTAATGTGACTTGGTCATTTAACGTTCAGATAAACTTTTTTTTTTCCCGATGATTAGGGTCATGGGTGCCACAGTTTTAAAATGTACATTTCTAGATACACGTTACATTGATGTATGTAACATTAGTTTTACTTTGTTCTAATTATTTAAATTGATTCAGTAAACTGGTTACACAGTTGAAGTGCTACTGATGACTAGTTTCTTATTTCATTTAACACAGATCCACGTGCTAGTACAGATCCTAAGAGAAAGGAGGAACTTCCTGAAACTTGTAAGAAACTAATTAAACTGCAGCTTGCGCAGAAAGAATTCATTTTGGCAACCACTCCTCAATAGAGAAACGACTTCTCTATCGGCTTGTGATGTCAGAAAGAGTGATAACACGTACGACATGCACGTTTAGGCTCTTGCCCCAGTATCTCAACCACCTCAACTTACTAGATTGGTGTTAGCCAGGCTATTACTTTCCTCCGCTATGTAAAAAACACTACACCTCCATCCCAATTATCTCAGCCTCAATTTCTGTCAACACAATCTTAAATTCAAGAACCCTCTTAGAGTGATAGCACACTTCACACAATCTTAAGTACACTAGCCACCGCAGATTCATTAATCATTACCTATCAACAGGATCAACTATCGCAACTTCTGAGCTCTGCAACAACATATTAGATCCTCGTCCTTGGCAGTTACGCTTCTTGCAGTACAAAATGATGAAGAACAAGAAAACCAATATCGTTGAATCCACCAAAAGGAAGGTTTAAACATGTAGTCCTTGAAAGATATTTGTCGTCACCATGATGAGTGTTTTAACGACAAATAGTTTGCTGGAGTAAACAAACCTTAATTTAAGCTCAAATCAAGCAATATGAACTTAAAATAAAAACTTGTAGAACAATTTTAGAAATCTGCGTTTGATCTTTAATTTGGATGTAAGTGTATAGATTTGATGTTAATAATAGTTTTTCCAACATGAAAACCATCCATATATATATATAGAACATCAATCATCATGCACGAAAGGGAGTCAAAATCAAGTAAAAAAAAAGTGTGAATACAATCAAACCATAACCAGAAAATTCAAATTTAATAATCAAAATTTTGGACTAGGCGGTCGCCCAGTACAAATAATTTGTCTCGAGTTGCCAAAAGAGAGCCTGGATGATCGCCCAGGACAATTTTCTGCTTTCTCCATTTTTTTTTTCCGTTTATTTTGCACTTACTTAACGTCCTCACATGGATGTTTAATCACTCCAAATCACTTGTCATTATATATATTGAACAATATTACTACAAAAGGCCGTGTTAAATCTTTTCCCCATCTCAAAATCTCTTTCTTTTAGTCTTCAAATATGAACTAGGTCACCCTAATATTCCTACTATATACAGATTACAGGGGGCTGGTTTTAATATTATAAGAGGCATGAAATTGCCTTATACTCGATTTCTTCATTACTATGAAAACCTGCATTAACAAAGTGGAAGTAGCTCTCACATTGAGCGTGAACCACTATAAATCTGCATGTGTTTTTGCGTGTTTTTCTGATTTTTCGTTGTTCTCGCAAATAGGTTAGGGCTTATTCCATAACAAATAACATAAAAAGGCTAAAATTTAGCATAGAAATTAATGCTTCTTCTACCACAAAAGCAAAGAACAGTAACCGAAAACCGTCTTTACCACATAATATAAGGGCATATTATCAAGCTCCACAATGTAGGTTGACTTCAACTTGAACCTTATCATATAAATGACCCACAAAGTCGACACCAGTGTCAAACAATCGAGCACAGTGTGAATGTCACTCTCCATAACTAAACTACAGCATAATCTTGCTGCCAGAAATATAGCTGTAAGTTCTTGAGACTTCAAAGAAAGACCTGAAAAACGTAGGAAAAGGGCCAGTCAGAAATAAGTACACAATAGATCGCGAATACATTGAAATTTTTTTGAAGAAAAATAATTGTACTAGTCAAGAATAATCCAGTCAAAATACTATGAAATTTTCTGAGGTTGAGCCCAACATTTAATGAATTGAATTAACAGCATTAAATTTATATCAACCACTGAGGCAAAAAAAATGATCAGTACAATGAAGCCATCCTAGGATGCATACCAGAATGTCAACAGAGGAATATGTACAGAGTTGTAATTTCACAAAAGTCAACAAGACTAAAAAGTTCTTATAGTTTGACACAGTGTACAAATCAAGAGGAAGAAGAACAGTTTAATACTATTAATGGCATTAAAAACATATTTATTTCTATCAGAATTTTATATTAAGAAAAATTATAAACCAATATTT